>MU401763.1:0-38212 GCA_022579005.1 Poronia punctata
CTTAATTTATAGCTAATTATTTTATTAGCGCTGCTTATAAAGTAAGCAATAAACTATATATATATAAGTAATTAAAATATGCTTATTTATATTAAATATACTATATTATAAATAAAAGCAAAAATTATACTAAATATAAAATTTGTTAATACTAAGCTTTTAGTAATAAAAATAAGCTATACTTTTAAATTTTTAAAAAAAATAAATTTATAATAATAATACTAGCTTTATAAGTGCAAAATTAATAAAATAGCATAAATTTAATAAGTTTATTTTTAAGCTTATAACGCTATTATGTTTATAAAGCAATAATAAAGTTAAAAAAGTTAATAAAAACTTTAAAAAAATTATACTTTATAAAGCTATAATAAACTAATATTATAACTTATTTACTTTATTTACTTTTATAGTATAAATATATAATTAAGTACTTAAGCTTAGTAGCTATAATAATTATTTTTTTTTATTTAGTACTAAGCTATTTTAAAGTATAAACGCTATAAAATATGCTAAATATATTTATAAACTAACTAAAAAAAAAAAAAAAGCATAAAAAAAGCTAGCACTTTATTATAAAATACTAATAGTATGCTAGCAATATAATAGCATAATAGCGTTTTAAAACTAAATTTAAGCTTATTTATAAAAAAAAAAAAGTTTAATTTATATTTATAGCACTAAAAATTAGGTACTATAAATATAGTAATAAGTATATAAAGCTAAACCTTTTTATAATAGCTTTTAAGTAATTATTAGTTACTATTTAAGCAATATATACTAACTTTAAAGCTTAAAAAATATAGTATTAATAAATAAATATAATAGCACTAACTTATTTTTAGTATACTTAAAAAATAGCTACTTTATAAAAAGCTTATAATATATAAGTAAAATAATGCTATAGTAAAATAAAAAAAAATTATTAACGTTAGCTAGAATTAATTAAAGTAGTTAAAATAGCAGCAAAGTTTATAATAATAGCAAAAAGTATAAAAATATAATTAAAAACAATTATACTAGCAAAAAAAATAATATAAATTTACTAGTTATAAAAATAAGTAAACTATATAAAATAAAAGTACTAATATATAAAAAATAATATAAAACAATTAAAAATAAGTACTAAGTATAGTATTTATTTATATTTTATATATTTTAAACTTTTAAATACTTTCTTTTTATTTTACTTAGTATATAATATATTAATAGGTCTTCTATACTAGTTAACACAAGTTTACGTACTTTAATTAGTACGTCAAACCACGTTGGCACCGTAGGACCAGAAGCACAGAGATACCAGTAGAGAGTTTACAAGTGAGGGGCTAACCTAAGGTGGAGGAATATCTAATAGAACATCCCCGCACTGCCCCTCACCTCATCATATCATTTACTCTCCAAGTTGTTTACACCTTGCAACATAATTGACATCTTTGGCTATTTGTCTATGTGAATATCGCAGTGGATATACCCAAGACTCTATCCCTTCCATGGGTTTTTATATCTGGACCCTGGCACGCTGGCCCGTGGTCTACCCCGCTGGTTGCAGAGGCTGCCCATAGCAATTACAACCAGAAACGCCCTGGACAACAATTGCCTAATCTACCATGTTGTGCTGCGTTTTACATACGATGCCTTGATGACAGGATATAGCCACAGTATCTGCTCTACAAGATGTGCTACAAAAGGCCTACGTTGACGAGCCATCGCACAAAGCTGTTGAGGAAGTTCTGGTCCAACGTTTTACAACTGTCCAACCTCAAGGTGGGGGAAACGACCCGTTGAATACATACGTTGGCCATACATACATGTAGGGAGGTATCCGTTCATCGGTTTCTTCCGAACCCTTGCTTTGCTTGCCGAATGAAGCGGTACAGGCCACGAGACCGCTGGCTAGACATATGGACGGCCCCCCATCCATGTCAATCACTGTGACGGTAAGCACGGAATAAGAAGTAGCGAAGGAGGCGGGGTTCTATTCCTACGCACTTATTAGGCAGTTGCAAACAAACCTGGGTTGAAGCGGGATTCCTGGTAGGTTTACCCCCAAGTTGATCTGACTTCCCCTCATGTACTTGCGCAGATCAAACATCAACAACGAGGTTTTGGCCCAAACACATCGTAGAGTGGATGTAGACAGCTAGTGCTTGATTTGACAGACGACCACCAATTCTTCCGGAGTCTGAGCCGGAGCCAAAGTTAAACCAAGGAAACGCCAGCGCAAGTTGAAGTACAGGCACAGGCACCAGGACAATCTTGTAACGGCCTCCCACAACGAGTAAATCCTAGCTTAACCATCCCTTGCTCCTGTGTACCAAGTTTATATAGGCAGTACTGAGGTGCGGGACGGGTAGACTAGGTAGGTACGCTGCCCCTCTGCCTTCTCCTATTAAACTTTGCAAAGGTCCAACTAGAGAGGCTACTTTTGGTTGTCAACGGCCCCAGGAAGGAACAATAAAGGTGGGCCGCGCGACCTCGGTATTCATATTCCACTTCAATTCCATCGTTATAGTCTTAACTAGCCTATCATATGTATCATTTGACAAATGACTTCTCCAAGTCGGACACTCCCCCAGCAAATAACCGTTGGTGGGGTGTGACCCCCAAGGGAGCTACTTTGGACCCTTGTTGCGAATACAGATTATAACTCGATGGTTGCTTCCATATACAGAACACACATTGTGGAAGGTGACAACGCTCAGTGACTTCAAAACGCCTATAAATTTCGTAGTGGACCATCGTGCCTGGTAAGGCCGAGCGAGTTCCGCAAGTTTTACTTTTGATATAAGGCTGCGTTGTGGATTCCCACCACAAAACTACATGTATCGAACCTAATTACATGTACAGAGGCGACAGCTCATAACATCTCCGAGCTTTTCTTTTTCCTCTCGGAATCCCTTTTACACCCTTATTATCACCCGACAGCTCAGTTCGATTACAGACAGGATTAGCCCAGGATGGCTACGATACAGTCACCCAAGGATCTCTTGCGAGCTCGGTTCGTGGGCAAAACTCTCCAGCAGGTCCCCACTCCGGCGGTCGTGCTGGATCTGGCCAAAGTAGAGAACAACTGCAACTTAATGCTCAGGGCAGCCGAGAGACAACAACTTAATTGGAGAGCACACATCAAAACCCACAAGGTGAGTGCTAAAACTTAGTCGAAATCGTCGTGAGCTTCGGCTTTGTATAGACCAGACTGACTGATATGGGAGAAAAAAAACACCACGTGATAGACTGAGGAGTTAACGAGGTTACAAGTGGGAAATGAAGCATCTACCGCTGTAAACATCGTCACTTCGACTCTGGCCGAGGCCGAGAACGTTGTGCCACTCTTGAAAGAGTACCAGGCGAAAGGTCGGCAAGTGAATGTATGTACACCTCTGAACAGACTTGGATACAGCATAGAGTGAGTTCTACTGACACGCCATACCAAGGTGCTCTATTCGTTTCCCCTTTACGCATCTAGCGTAGATCGGCTGGCTGCTATCTCATCCCAGCTAGGCCCGGGCGGCCTGACGGTAATGGTCGACCATCCAGAGCAGGTAAAACTCTTGACCTTACTCGCCTCCAAGTCAGGCAACAGGCCATTAGTATTCCTCAAGGTCAACGTCGGAAGCAACCGGGCTGGTGTACTACCGACATCCCCCGTCTGCACAACCATGATCAGGGAGCTCCTCCTCTCTGAAACCGTAGGCTCTTCCATATTCTGGGGGCTGTACTGCCATGCCGGACACTCGTACAAGTCAAGGAAGGACTGGGAGGCAATGGGCATCCTCGGCATCGAATTCGCCACCCTTTACGACGTCGCCCGCGCCGTTCAGAAAGACCGCCCAGGAAAAGAACTCGTACTATCCGTAGGCGCCACACCAACTGTGAAGACACTTCAGCACCCTGACTTCGACTCCGCTGGCACAGAGACGGGCCCGGCGAAAGAAAGCGCAATGTTGGTAACGTCGGGCGGCCGTAGCGCAGCGACGGAACAACTAAAGGATCTCATGGCTCGGATGCGCAACGAAAGTCTAGCTCTCGAGGTACACGCGGGCGTGTACCCGACTCTCGATATCCAACAGATCGCGGCTCACTCATGTGACGCCTCGCAACTAAAGCCTTCGGATATCGCCATTAGCGTCCTCGCCGACATAGCCTCCGTATATCCGGAGCGCGGACCAGGCGGTACCACGGAAGCGCTGGTGAACGCCGGATCGCTCGCTCTCGGCCGCGAGCCCTGCGAAGACATGGGCGAGGTCAAAGGCGTGCATTACAACTCATGGGGTATCTTGATGCCCTGGGCAGGCGTCGCCAACGACGTCCCCGGCCCCGAATTCCCCGCTGTCCACGGCGGTTGGCAGGTAGCTCGCATCGCGCAGGAACACGGCACATTATCGTGGAAGGGACCCAAAGAGACGGAGACGCCGCTTGCTGTTGGCCAGCGCGTGCGCATCTGGCCCAACCACTCGTGTATCACGGGCGCAGGTTATCCGTGGTACCTTGTTGTCGATTCGAGAAATAGCGGCCGCGAGGACGAGATTGTTGATGTTTGGCCGCGGTGGAATGGGTGGTGAACGTGATAGGTGGTGTCTTTACGAGTAATCCTCCCCGACGAAGCAAGGCGACTGGCGACTGGCGACTGGCGAAAGGTATTGTTATAGCATTGGTAAAAACATAGCTTCGCATCAAATATAGTAAACGCCTCCTCCTAACTTGGAAGAAGAAAAAGAGAAATAATTCAAAACCCTCGCAGTCATCCCGTAATTAGGTAGCTTGATGGGCCGTAGCAGAGAATACACCGATGTCCTGACGTAGGTAGATGATTCTTTTTATTCCGCCCTTCCCTCGCTCGCTTCACCATTGCTCCTCCGGCGAAGCTTTAGTCTCTTTCGATAAGATAAATCTACCTTTTCCCCCGCAACTCCGTACGCCAAAGGCCGTACAATAATAATAAAACAGAGCATTCGTTACTCTCATCTACAGTATCATAATTAAGAAAAAAGACGTCTCAGCGGCTTCCTTTATCTAAAGTTATCCCTGCCAGAATATTGATAGGGACCACCGAATATACGGAAAGAGCCAGACAAGACTACTTGCAGCGCTTCTCGACAATGCCGGCGCCATTTTCCTCGTACTCCTTACGCGAGATCCACATCTGGTGGAACGTGCCCAGACTAGCGAGGATACTGCCGCCTATCCAGGCGCCGAAGCGACGCTCCGTCGCCAGGCCGGCAGCGTGTAGTTTGATCTTCATGCCCGGGTGCATAGTCATGAGCTCGTTGTTGAGACGGTCATTGAAGCCGTTCAGAAGGCTGGTGCCGCCGGTGACTACGACGTTGCCGAGCAGGTTAGGCCGCAGATCCACGTCGACGGCGTTGAGGCAGGCTTTGATCATTTCCGGGATCGTCTGCGCCTTGCTGCCGTCCGGGCTGGGATAGGCGGCATTCTCGTCCCACATGCCCTCCGACACGCGATACCGCTGTTCGCGCCACATCTGGTTCCATCCGTCGGGCATCTCGAAGACGCGGCCCGGTTGCGTCTTGACGAGATCCTCGTTTCCGGGGTTCAGGTACCGGCCGGGACCGCGCCATACTTCCACCACGGATTCCTTGAACTGCGTGAGGACACGCTCTTCTTCGTACGCGCGGAAGGAAGGCGAGAACTCGAAACCGAATTTGCGGAGCTTGGCTTGTGCAGGTGCGCCGGCGTCGACGGCCGTCTTGCTTTCGACCATGCAATAAGGTATGACGTTGACCTTGGGCTCATTGCTATCCCACATGGTCTGGATCTGCTGGGACAGCCAGAGCCCGCCAATGTGGGACTTTTGCACCGAGCGTTTGAGGATCATGCCGTCGTGTATGGCGGTGACGCTTGTGTTGGCGCCGCCAACGTCGATTACGAGCGCAGAAGCCTTGCCGGCTGCGAAAGCGGCGCAGACGGGCGTTCTAGACATCCAGAATGCGGGGCATCCCCAGTTCTCCATGGCGATCTCGATGGACTTCTCGCGGGCTTTCCCAGTGTTCCAAGGTGCTTCGGTCATGAGCAGGGGGCTTTCTGCCAATGGCTTTTCCTGGTTCTCCGCGTCCTCCATGGCGATGTCGCCTTCGCCATCTGCTGGATCGTTCAGGCCGTTTTTGCTCGGAGGCGTCTGCCGGTAGGGCTGTAGGCGGCCGACGAGCATGCTCTCCCATAATTTCGTAGCGGCATCCCAGTCCTCCACCACACCCTCGGTGCGCGACATGTAGTTGTTTACTTCCAGATCGGGACGGGGGTATAGAGACTCGTCGCCGAAGACATTCGTGTACGTTGTCGTAGTCGAATCCGAGTTGCTAGTCTTCAATCTCGCGTAGAATGATGGCTGCACGGATTTGGGGACATCTTCGCCGGCAAAGCCAGCGCGGGTATGGCAGTATCCGGCATCGAGAACAAGGGCCGATACTTCGTCTATAGGAGTTTGGCACAATGGTTAGCGATGCCAAAGCATGCTAGCACAAGGCTGCGAATTGATGATATGGTGGGATGCAATACGTACCTCCACCATAGACATCCAATGGTGCCTGGGTGTTTGGAAGAGGCTGTTGAGCAGCCATACTAAGGGTAGATGGGTATCGGTCGAAGGAACTGGGTATTTAATCAAATGAGTGTGGCGCCAGAAACCATCAAATCCGGTTGACAAGTGAGTTTGTCGCGAAGCTTCTAAAGTTGATGTTGGATCGCGTTAGTGGAAATTGGTGATTAGGACGGAGCTCAACTTTGAACAATCGCGTGTGGCTGGTGGAACTGCAGGTATGTTGTGTCAACCAATAAGTATCCTGTACCCGTAGTCTAAGGAGAATTGGCCGAGAGAGCAGCCAAGGCCGTAGTACTTAAAACTTAGAGGATACACCCTGCGTAATTCCCTACTAGCGTGATCTGGACCTGCACAAGTGCTGTTACGGTACCTCTTGAAGTTATTTCGTACGAGCACACCCTGTCGTGCCTGTTGGTCAAACTCTCGATACTTACAGAAGCGCAGGTAGATATTGTGAAAAAAGACAATGCCGAGCATGGTTCAACATGTCGATGTTGCTGTCCGATGAAAATGAAGGGAAGGATTATTATTCCGACAATCAATCCCACGCCTCATCCTCCCCATCTTCAAGCGACGAAGAACCCTTTCCTCCCCCACCGCCAGCCCAAAACTACTTTGCACCTCCTTTCTACGGGCGACCTCCGACCCCTCTGCCACCATCGCCGTCGCTGACTTCTCTGCTCCGACCTTCGCGGCCGACGACGCCGGATCCCTCCGACGATGACATCGAGCCCGTGCCCCGCGCATCTCCCAAGGTGCCCACGTACGAATACTACGGTTTCGTAGTCTATCTATTCTCGTCGCTCACCTTTCTGATCTACCTGTTATGGGCGTACCTGCCCTCGCCCTTCCTCCATGCCCTGGGCATCTACTACTATCCGAACCGTTGGTGGGCGCTGGCGATCCCGTCCTTCATCGTCATGCTGATCGTGTACATCTACGTGGCGCTGGCGCTGTATAACACCGAAGTTCTGACGCTGCCCATGACGTCCATCGAGACTATCGTCGACGAGGCTGCCAAGATCGCCACCATAGACAGCAAGGGGCGCATCAGGAGAGTCTCGGGAAGAGGCGAGCGGAGACAGATGACGGAGGAAAAGGCGCGACGGCTGGATTGGAAGGAGGTTTGGAACAAAGGCACAGATGCTGTCATGGATGTTCCGCTTGCCGGTGTCTGCGAGGTTCTCTATGGGGATCTGGCCGATGAGGCCGGGGGCGAGGATAGGATACGGGAGCGAGATGTTTTGTATAATGATACCCTCAGCTTTTCGTAAAGCTTCGCATTGCAACGGCGTTTTGGAGGTTAAAGAGCTTCGAGATTTTGCTACAATTCGTAGAAACTCAGGGGAAATATGACGTAGAGATAGTTTACTCTACGAGTTGTCGATATTGGAGACAATTGCGAATCTCCAATGATGGATCAGCCCCTTACGCTCCAGGAAGAAAGTGTGGTGATGGCTACCAAACCGGGGGACTCTCCTGAGACTTGTCAGGATTAAAACCATACCGATAGTGCTCACCTACTTTGTATATGAGTACACTGACAAGCATTCAATTTGAAAGTAGGCAACTTTCCAGGTTTTCTCTTGCTATAACCAAATATTGTAGCGGGTAATAAGTCCGAGTGACGTGAGTATGCCGGCATGTGCAACTGACCAGTATAAAGTATCTTTGCGCAAACCCAAACGTAGATCTACCGGGTAGGTTTGCCCACCCACTCACTCAGTTACCCACCAAAATGTACCTCCTGAAAACATCCAGAACGAAACTATCAGACTTGTACGATCATCTCAGTATTCTTCTAAGGTCTAGACAGACAATAATTCATCTTGAAATCCTAAATATGACGCAGTAAAACTAGACCAAAGGCCATCAAATCTCATCCACTCGTCTCTCCGCCTTTATCAAACCACACAAATTTTGACAGAAAACCCCATTCATCCACCTCACCCCTCCTCACTGGCAGAAAAAAAAACCACCGGATGTGAAGAAGGAAGAAAAGCGAAATGGAAGAACTCCCCATATCTCCCCGCGGTCTTAAATTCCAACAAGACTTCATCTCACCCTCTCACGAAGCCGAGTTAATAAATATATTCCGTCACTCCTTAACCTGGCCCGAGGCCAAAAAACCGGGTGCCAGGCTCTCGCTACATTACGGGTACACATTCGACTACAAGACCTTTGGTATCGACCCGGATATACCCTATAGGCCTTTTCCCGACTGGCTCGTGCCGCTTATACCAAAACTTGATTATTATTCGGACAGTCGAGAAGAAGAAGGAGAAAAAGAAAAAGAAAGATTGCTACCGGATCAGGTCTGTCTACAGTATTATCCGCCCGGAGCAGGCATCCCGCCCCATGTGGATACGCATTCGGCATATGATGAGTTGTATGCGCTGAGCCTGGGGTCTCCTGTCGTCATGCAGTTTCGACATAAGCGTGAGAATGAAACGGGGGAGAGTGAGAATACTGAGATTGTTGATGTCGATCTTCCCCCGCGAAGCATGATGCAGATGACGGGAGACTCGAGACTACACTGGGAACACGGGATCAAGAAGCGGAAGAAGGACGTCCTCCCCGATGGAACGGTTAGGTTGCGCCAGGATCGCTGGAGTATTACTTATAGATGGTTGCGCGAAGGGGGGGTCTGTGAGTGTGGGGACGTGAGGCTTTGTGATACGGCGCAGAGGAGGGCGGGCGTCGAGCGTGAGTATAGGTGGAAACAACAGGTTGTTGGTGCGAAAGAAGATGAGGAAGGGAATGGGAACGATATAGGAGGGAAAGGCGATGGTGGTAGTGATAAACAAAATAATATAGACTCGTCTCCGCCTTAGACTACCTTTTCTTTTTTGGTTGTTTGTGGTTGATATCATGATGTTTTTGGCCTCGCCTTGGTTAGGTATATGGCAATCCTACTAACCTACAGCAAAGCAACCCGACACGAACATCACAGACTCCGTACTTTACCTCACATCTCCCCACACTGCGCAATAACAACATCCATATCGGGAACATCTCTCCCCCTTCTGCCCGTCTTCGTATTCTCCATCATCCTCACAACCTCCATACCCGAATAGACCTTTCCAAACACGACATGTTTCCCATCTAGATGGGGAGTTTTCTCCGTCGTTATGAAGAATTGACAACCATTCGTATTCGGACCCGAGTTCTTAAACGTAAACTTTGTTAGCATTATCTAGAATCAAGAGAGTCTTGTTTATTTCGTCTTTGGAAAAAAAAAAAAAAAAAAAAAAACCGTACAGCCATGGAAAGTAAACCCGGTTGATCATGTTTCAGCGTAAAGTTCTCGTCGGCGAACTTGCTTCCGTAGATAGACTGTAGATTCAGAATTTCATTTATTTTAGTCCAATTCATCTTAGGCAGGCCGGCCCAGCAAAAACTTACAGCACTTCCACTACCATTTCCATTCAAGAAATCACCTCCCTGACACATGAACTTTGGGATCTATACATATACACAAGAACGAGAAATTAGCCAAGTTGAAATCCCGGGTTTTTTTTAAAAAAAGAGAGAGAAACAAACAAACAAACAAAAAACTCACAATCCGATGGAATTTGCTCCCCTTGTAACCTTGGGATTGTCCGCGCTCATTCTTACTCTCGCCCGTACAGAATTGACGGAAGTTTTCCGCCGTACGGGGGACCACGTCTTTGAATAGCTCAAAGGTGATTCGGCCGAGTGGTTCACCTTTTTTGTTTTTTTTTATTTCATGTAAGCTTAATCGCTAGGTTAGGAGCTACAAGTGCACGGTTACGGGTAACTTACCACCGAGCGTAATGTCGAAGAAAACCCTAATTTACTTGTTAGCTACCTTAGTTGGATAGGTATCGGATTTTGTGTTACGCGTGTAAGTTTGGACACATCCGCCGGCCCAAGATGTGGATGAGAGGCTGTTGAAGTTTATAAGTTAATGGAAACGTACAGGGGATTTCCAGACGCGGGGAGCTCTGTAGGTGGCATATTGAATATTTCGGTTGATACCTGATGGTTTACCTCGATGTTGGCCCGTTCAAGTTGTTAGGTTAGTAATCCTGATATAAAGAGGTGTGGTCGGGCTGCTTTACAATGTGCATGAGATATGGCACTTCATCCACTTCAATGTGACATGTGGAGACTGCTGTATATTCATACTATCCGTGATATGCATATTATACAAGGTATATATGCACTTAACAATTAATATGCAAATAGTGGCGACAGAGGACTGGACGGCATCAGTTTCCGTATTATATTGTTCGATTTCTTCGATTCGGCATACAATCATTAAACTTCTATAGCTAGATACACCACCAAGGCAGAAATATTATGGTAGATAATGGTATAGATGTACAAATCTCGCCCCTCTACCCGTCGATGGGACATGTATATCCCCGTTCGCGGCCTAGATCGTCAACCACTCGCCGCCTTTCGCCTTGCCCCTGCAATGCCTCTAAACAACTTTGGTGATATATGTGCCTGCATGCAAGCACAATTAGTGGTCCAAGTGGTTTGGGATTTCGAACGCCCGTACCACTTCCATTGGCACCTTGCATCGTCTCTTCGTGCCCGCCTTCTCCTGGCGTCCCCCCGTCGCCGTTTGACGGTTCATGCTCTGGTTCTGATTCGCTCTGCTTTGCTATTGCTTTCCCTTTCCCTTTCCTTGAATCTAGGTCCTGTTCTTGTGGAACACCCGTTTGGCCCTTGCCGAGTGTCGAGGACGAGTCCGAGGGCACGGTAGCGGTATTGGACTTCTTCTCTTTCCGCCTTGCGCCATCGACAGCCTGCTTCTCCTCCCAGGCTTCGAAAACATTACCCGCGACCCCTGGTCCCCAGACACGGCGCCCGCAAGCCTCACAGGTCGACCCTTTTGGCCTCCAGCCCCTTTGGCGCAGGTCCACCGCCTGCTTCACGTTGACGAATAGTTGTTTCTCTAGCAACCGATTAGAGAGCTGTAGGATGGACTCTTCATACGCATAAGCCGAGAAAATTGAGGTCAGAACTGCGCGTAGATCAGCCAGGTTAGGAGACGCAGCGGCTGCCCGTGTCAAAAAGGCGCGGAGGATACGCAAGAACGTTAGACTGTTTCCCGACGCTGCCGATAAAATATTACTCGAGGATTGGCGTCCTTGTGTCGAGGTTGCGGTGAGAAGAGCTGTGAAAGTGTGCTGGACGAGCGACCGCAATAGAGCAACGAGTTTGTCAGTGTCTACCACTTGATTGGATTCTTCTACCGCTTGGGTCGTATCATGTCCCGACAAAGCGACGACCACAGTTGAAAGGTTGCGGGTAATTTGAACCGTCGTGTCGATCATCTCTAGCCACAATTCTTCGTTCAATGTCAAACCACCATTATTGGCTGCTGATGCTGAGCCTTGTACGTTTTTCAAAGCATTGCTTTGCTGCGGTGATTTCATCTGGCCCTGGCACAGCCAGATACCCACATGAGTATACTTTTGCAGTGATTTCAGAAGCTCTTCCGAGGCATCTTGAGTTTCGACGTCTTTTGTCCCGTCATCGCCGGAACCGGAGATTAAACCTTGAAGTGCTGACTCTAGGGTGTGGAGATGGGTGGTTAATCGACCCATGGCTTCCTGTATTTGCCCCTCTCTTGCCATGAGGATGACGGCGGCATCGATAACACCTCTCTCTTCCATGGTCGGCAGTAGCTTGTCGAGTCTCAAATCTGTAGCCTGAACCAAGCCGACGTAATCCGATACGTGAGCTGCATCGTATCGACACATAAGTTGTATGTAAAGCTCGACAAAAGCACGGTCGGGTGAGCTTCCCTGTTGTCTCGAAGCTTGGTCTCCAGGTTCCAACAGTGCCCGGAGGTAGTTGTACTGTAGCTCTGGAGTTTCAACTAAGGCGTCCAGGATAAAGCGATGTAGGTCGGGTGCAAAGCTATCTATCGTCTGAGCAGCTTTGGCCGGATCTAATTCCACAAAGTCTTCGGCGTATTTCTTGACAACATCGTGGACTTCTTGGACTTGCTTTTTGGACAGGCCTGCTCTAGGCCTCAAGCACTCAACTAGACATTCGAATATTCCGTCCCGATCCTCGGGGTCTTCGAAATAGGCCTGAACCAGGGGTCCAAACCGCTTGTCGCTCTTGTATATGCGTTTCAAGATGCGATAGAATCCAGCTTCTCGGAAAAGGGGTATCATTGGCGATAGGTCGGGTGGTTGGTAGACCGAGAGAAGGTATTCGGCGCTGAGCTGGGCATCGTCTGCCAAGTCTGCACCCGGATATCTACAGAGTCCAGCGATGATCTTATCCAGCGTTGATCCAGGAATGATGAGATATTGCTGGAATTTAGGCAGATTTCGTGCGACGAACATGTCGAGATAAATGGTATCTTCGACGGCGAAATCTTCTGGGTTCATAATCTCTAGTAGGATTGAGATGACATATTGACGATCGACCGTCATCCCAAATACTTGTTCTTCGGGGAGATCCTTACCGGTGCCGCCGTTGAGATGCTTTTCCCGTGAGTCGTTGAGAAAAGAGTCCTCGAAAGCTTCATTCAGTGCGCTGAGAAGGCTCGGGGCGTCAAACTTCAAGATCATCCGCAAATAGGGAAACGGCGGTTCTGGGCTCCCGGGTGGCCGTGTGCGGAACTCCTTGCCGCTCCCATTTGGCCACGCAACGGTATTACCTGAAAAGAGGAACCAATAGAGCTCTGCTTTTGCTTTTGATGCCTGCTCCTCCCCGATCGGCTCGCCCGTCGGGTATACTCTGCCCGTCAAGGTGTAGGACAGGTAAGGGAAGATCTTTAGAGCGTTGACGCCGAAGATTTCATCTGACATGACATCCCCAGACGGTGCGTAATCGCCATTTTGCATCAGCGGCTTGAGTAGGGTCAGGAGGTCGATCAGGGGTGTGATGTAATCGGTCAAGGCTTGATTCCACACGTAGATAAGAGCATCGTAGAGACCATGTTGCTTGCATAACAGCGTGATCTGGTCGATGTCGAGGGTCGCGGTTTCCAGATGACATATTGTCTCCTCCAGGCGGCTCTCCCAGCCCTGGTTGGCAAAATGTGCTACCATCGCTTTGACAACGGTTGGCGGCACTGTTCGAATGGTTTTCTCGAGAATGTAGGGTTCTAAAACCTCGAGGAAGATGCCTTCGACGCCGGCGTCCTCGTACCATTCATAAGCCTCGTCAAACAGGAAGTCCATGTCATCCAGATTCTCGCACGCAGTAAAGCAAGTCTCTGCCAGTTCACGAAGATGCTGATCGTCGGCTAAAGATTTGTTCTTCCGACGTTGGCCGAAAGCGTATTTTAGGGATGCACCCATAATTTCCATGAGCTTGTCACGTACCGTCTGGTGGCGCAAGGCGGCATCTTCCGGCAAACCAATCGTCAACTGGTTTGCGTCTCCAGTGTAGTATGTCGTCGCCAGCCGGATCGCGCCTACATAGTCGCCGTTTTCCATGAGGGCAATCAAACGGTCGGCCCAGTTGGATAGTGCGCCGAGCGAGACATCATTAAATCCAAGTAGAAAAACTCGCCCCTTATACGTTTTAAAGCTCATGTAAAAAGCATCGGCTACCACACCATGCATCGACGGGTCTTCATCGTCCAGCTGCTCTACTAAAGAATGGAGCTGGGTCGAAAACAAGTCGGCGTGGTAGATGTGCTTGTGGATAAGGTCGAAAGCCTCCGTCATCCTCATCGAACGGTCTTCCAACACGATTAACCTCTGACTGACTGTCAATACGGTCAAGACCGACCGGCTCAACCACTGCACCGCTACAATAGGCTCCTCGCATTTCCAGCGATTCCGAGCTTTGAACTTAAGTTGCGGTGGCTTGTCCTTATTTTCGGTGGGAATTTCGTCCACGTCCAAGACAGTCAAGATATTCGACCAACAGTAGACGAGCTTGACCTTGGATATGGTACTGCCGGTAGTCGGGTCGGGAATCTTCAGTTTGACGGCCGGAAACCAAGCTAAGCAGCCACTCATGGCGCTATGGGGAGCCACGTCTTTTGGTCTTGCCGACTTATGTTGGGTTTGCGCTATCGGCGTCGTAGAAACTATAACCAAAAGATAAGGCGTAAGCATCGCGGTAAGCCCCATCGAATCTGTCGCGCGTTCGACATTCCCTAGTGGAAGAGGCGCAAAGGCCAGTACCGTGCTCGGCTTCAGTGGTTTGTCTAAAGGAGCTGGGGTATCGGGATAACGGCCGAGTATCCTCACAGTCTTGACTGTTCTGCCAAGCGAGCCAGTCCCCCTCGTAGCTAGATGAGAAAAGGCCATGCCCCGATCATCCGCCGAGACAAGAGCTGTGTGGCGCGTTCCTAAGAACCCAAGATGTGTAACGGCCGCATTGGGGATGTGACCATCAGCTGTTCGGTGCTGCATCTGCTGAGAATCTAAATGTGGTATCTGTAGAAAAGGACGAGAGGCCCGACTCGTGTCCCAAGTAAATATGTTCCCATTGGCGTGTCCGCCGCCGATGGTGGTGTGGTCTGCCGATATGGCGATGGCCGTGATGGGACCAGATTCCACAGCTATAGCGCGGGTAGTTAGAACACTTGATCGAGGAGTAGCATGACTGATCCTCTCTCTCACCTTTGGTACCTGGGCCGATTATCATTTTGAGATTTTGATTGTAGTCAAACATTAAAATTATACCCTTCGTTGTTCCCAAGACAATCGAAGCCGAAACAGCTATGCATGTAGGTGAACCAAAACTACGTTTGCCAGCTTCAGAGAAAGCTTGTCCATTCATTTTTTTGAGCTTTGTCCACCTTACGACTTCCCATGGTGGCGAGGCGGTTTCAGTCTCGGCAGGGTCGAGTATGAACTGGCTACTAAGGGACGCGTTTCTACTGTGGCTCGATAGGAAGGCAGGAGATGAGGGTCGGGGCGACAGAAGAGATGGCGAGGATATGCGCGACTGGAACCGTCTGTCGAAAGGTCGGAAGGAGGGTGTCGGGCTGCTTAGTCCAGGCCGTGATGCTACGGAGGGCAGAACGCTGCTACCTTGTGACAACACAGATCCCTACGAGAGCATGTCAGATAAGAGTCCGACGATTTTCGGCAAAGCGCATGACCTTTCTTACTTGGACTGAAGGGGAGTCGTCTGGCCCCGATAACAAGGAATCTATAGGGCTACCCGCTCGACGAGGAAGCCCATCCAAGGATGAACCGTCGTCAGATCCATCTGCTTGGTCCCGGAGGAGCTCGCGATATCGATTGGGAACAGGTGCTTGTGTGGGCGTGGCGTTAGAGACATCTCCGCCCATTTCTTCTTCCGAACCTCCGGCGATATGTTGCTCCACCATCTTCATCTTCCCTCTTATTGTCTCCTCGTCGTTCGATGGACTATCCTTGCTATTTCTCCCATCTTTGTCTCCGTAAACATCCACATCTCCGTTTATATCTGTAGAAAAAAGTGGCTGATCCAGATCCATATCCGCTGGAGGGCCACCCTGCCTCTCCGGCGACTGTGTGCTCATCGAGGCGGTTGCGTCGGGAACATGGCTTCGCGAAAGGGTGGCCTCGATGATTGTTTCGGAATCTAGGAGCGCGTAGTGGTATTATATCGTCGAAAGATGTTGTGCCCAAATGTTCTAAGTCGACCAAGAGCACCTAATTCGAGGGGTATAACACGCTGTTGAACTCGCGACTCTCGGAGGACGTCGTGAAGCTGGTACAAGGACGTGGTTGCGATTAAAGAGAGCGCGAAAGGAAATGGTGGGATAAGCAAGGCCTTTACGGCTTATGTCTGCCTTACAACGGCACAGTCAATGCCTTGCGCGATCTTTTTCAGATTACGCCTTAATCAATTCCCATCAGAAACCACAATCGCTTGTTGCACCTCAAAACGTCTTGGAGTGGTGCTGAACGGCGTTGGTGCTACTGTAGGTACCTGTATACCTGCATTTGGAGCTCAGCCTTCTCGGACTAGCCTACTATAGACTAGCGTACAATACGTACCAAGCTCCTTCCTGATTATTTACTGTTACATCATACCACACGTTGCAAATAATCCTCAGTATCTCACCGAATGCCATCTTGATCGTATAAACTAGATCACGTACTTATAACTAACTAGGGTTGCTGAGATTCTCTACAAATCCTAGTCTACAAATGTCATAACAAGCTCATGTACTTTATACCAATAATTGAGCATATCACAAGCCTAACCTAACAAGATTGGAAACTGGGAAATCGGGGATCGATGATGTTTCCAATTACAGCCGGTAATCAAATGTAGGTGGGAAAGACCGTTACGAGCAGGCCTGGCTCACGCCAATATTTAGGTGTGGGCGAAGACGGAATATGGACGTCAATCTCACAATCTACCTAGTTATTCCGCACTCACAATAGACTAGATATTACTGTGTACAATTTACCCACCACCCAACGATTACGGAGCAAACTACCACACATACGCCTAGACCGATCCTAAAATATTCCGTGCAACGACGCGCCAGGCGTCATAATCAATCGAATATATAAACAAGAAAGCTTCGCTAAAAAATAGTACAGCTCATCTCGTAGGCCTGGGATAACTGTCTCATGACAGAAATATCCACCTCGCATGTTCGGTACCTCAAAAAAATCCAGGTATATGGCCCATCATACCTTGATATCCAAAGCGACTACGGCATTCATGACGGCTTTCCCGTAAAACACCTCCGTACCAGCGTTGCCTACAGTCACGTAGTCGCTATCGGAGATGTAGCCCTTGTGCACCATGGCGTCGAGCCACTGCTTCAGATCTCCTTGGAAGACGCCGTCGAAGTTCTCGTCGACCAGCATGCTTCGGACTGTCACGCCACTGCCGGGATTCTTGCCTTCGTAAAGCTTCCAGCTTGCGCCGAAGAGGTTGAATGTGGCGACGGGCCCACGGGAATATCCGATCGGTACCTGGTTGCCCCAGTTCCGGATCCACAACATAAACTCGGATGTGGCTTTCGATGATGTGTCGCCGGGTGTAGGAGACGTGATGAAGTCGAATACGTTGCTTCCTATAACATAATCAGTACGCGTCCACACTGAAGAATTTGTCAAATGACGGTTTGATGAAACTCACCTCTGAACTCGGTGGTATTCTTGCGATCCCATTTAAAGTAGGCTGGAATGGAAGCAATGTCCTTGAGCTTATTGTCCAGGTTAACACCGACACCGATGTTGGTATATCCCTTGCAAAGGTCTTTAGTGTGTTCGTCGAACTCGATATCAGTGGTGCTAGTCCACTTGACCTCTTTGATGTCGTCGGCACCCTGCAGGATACCGTTGAAACTGGTGCACTGCTTTCCAACCATGCGATCTCCGTTGTACATTGAGTTGGCCACAGTCCACGGCATCCCGGGCAATATCAACCGATCTGTGTTCCCGCATTGCTCCGTAGCTTTTACCTTGTACGATATCTCAGTCGCTTGGCTATATGCGTTGATAACCGGGTGAGCTACACGGGTCACCGAAGTAGGACATGGCGTCTCGCTTGGGCTCATGGAATCGGTCGTGTAAGTTGTTACGACTGGGATGCTCTCTGGGTCAACAGCTGTGAAACTGGGGAACTCATCGAGTGGTAAGCCCGTCGTTATAGTCGTTTCTATAGCTTCCCTTCCACTCTCACTCATGCTATATGTCGAGTATGTCGTGACAGTCGGGAGACTCTCTACCGAAGCAGTTGGGAATCCCGGGAAATCGCTGGTCGGCAAGCCCGTCGTTATAATAGTTGTAGTTTCTAGATCCTCCTTTGCACTTTCACTCATGGAATACGTCTTGTATGTAGTGACAGTCGGGAGACTCTCCACTGGAGCCGTTGGGAATCCCTTGAAATCGCTGGTTGGCAAGCCCGTGGTCACAGTTGTTGTGGGCTTCGGAGCTGGCTCTGGAGTTGTCGTCCTCGCCTTGCCATTACCACACTTGCGATGGTGGTGTGGTAAAGCATAAACGGCAAGTGACTCCATAGCCACCAGGGCTAAAAGTTGGAATCTCATTTTGAAGGATCGGAAGTGTTGCGTAGGTCGAATGTCAGTTTTTCTTTCGGTATAGACAGTCTCCAGTACTGTCTGTCTGTCGACGTAATAAAACGTCAAGTGAGTGATCGGTAAGCTTGACAGCCTAACCTTGATGAAATGAATGAATAGTCGTGAATGAACGTAACAAATTGGCCTCGAAACCGAGCACGAGATAGCCAGCAGAAAAAATTCTGGAAAGGAAGGATCGAGAGTGAAGGAGTGAGAGAGAGATCTGAAGAAAATGATGTCTAAGCCATGACGTGGACCGGGTTCGTATCTGTTGTTATACGTGCTTACATACCTAACCTAACCTAATAATCTACTAGTCTAGTAATCCCTCGTCGTCATATTTTCTAATGACATTAATTACAAAGGGGTATAGGGGCAAACAAACACGAGCCCTCGTTTCGCGTTTCATCGTGATGGGGCCTTCATACACCCCCCGGATCTACGCCACACTCACATTAGTGCGTCCAGTAATGTAAGCGCCCGATTACCTTACTGACAGAAAGCGTTGAACCAATGATTGAGAAAAGGATCTACCCGTAACGGGAATAGCCCGCTTGGGCTGATGTTTCAGAAAGGATCACGACGACACGGTCTTATGCGCCTAGCCGTGTGTACATACGTAAATAATAATATCTTGTAGAGGCAATTTTCATCGTATCAGGGGAGGATATATTTATGCCTTGGTCCATGGTTCTACGGTTAATATTAAAATCAATCAATTCCTTTCACGATCACGGAATTTGGGAGATGTTGTTTTCGTCGTAGTACTCGTAGGTTACCTAGGTGTACGCCTAGCAGGGATTGTTTGATTACCTACGGAATGGTCGAACTAGGTACCCTAGATCAGGTTGGCGAACATTTGAGTTCTAGACCACCATCTCGTCATTCATCTCTTTTTAATCAGATCAAGGACCGACTTGGATCCTCAAGGTCAGTTGGCACATAAACGTTTAGTCCTGTGCCAGTGTAAGAGATGAGTTATATACGTGTAATTAGTACATAACATGCGTATTAACATAATGTCCGGGTTGCTCAGGGCGCAAGCTACTTACTTTAATGTGTCGGCTCATCTTGGTCGCTTCGACAGAGCCAATCTACGACCTAGTCGGTTTCAATCCTTTTCAACTAATTATCTAGCTCACGATAATAGTTCTGTTGAATATTAAAATGCAAAGTAGCTACTCGTATTGGGGCAGTGCTGGAACGCACGGCTTGATTGCCCGGTCCGATCCGGTCGAGCTTGCTAGCGCTAGCTAAAAACTTTCCGAAAAGCGTTCCGCGCTCTCAGAGCACGTGTCACGAAAATTTGCCCACCGAATATGCCAATTTGTCAAACATACTTGTGGTTTTACTCGTACACCTGTTATTAGCAATTGCGACCAAGTGGCTTTACTCTATCGCCGCCTTGCTATCAAGGTGCTGGTTAACAAGCTAAGACCAGTGGTTGATGCGAATGGCCAAGCGAGACATCCCCGTCTCTTTTCTTCATATTCTCGCCCGACTAGATGAACATGTTTACTTGCGGATACCAACAACTTGCGATACCCTGTTTTATTTGTGTAGGTATCGCGAAGTATTTACAGAGAGGCAAACAGGGATCGCTTTTCCTCCTGAGCTGTTGACTACCTAATAAAGACTGATACCTAGGTAGTGAGCGAGACGGCGAGGACCCTGGAGCGGATTAACTACCATTAGGGGAATAACTATGCTCAACTAACCTAGCTGGATAAATACTTGTTATTCTTTCAGTTGCCTTGCAAAATCCCTAGGTTACTATCTCACTATAGGTCCTAGACGCGACTTAACACGGAAATAGATTGATTCATGTGTTCAATGGATAAGGTATATAAGGTATGCTGACTTTCTATCGCTCAAATCTCAACTTTAAAAAGATATATGGTACAAGGGAAAATCTCATCATCGTTTCACTCCCTCGTGAAAACTCCTCGTATGTACAAAGAAAATTTGTCAGAGTAAGCGCACCTTACTCGACAAAGTCATACACCATCTTGAACTTCTGAGACTCGTCACCCTTGGCAACGACAACGTTACGCACATACCGTCTCTCGCCCCCGACGATCTGGAAGCCCCAGACCTGAGTAGCCGTCCAGCCATCCGCGACGCTGCGGACGTGGTTGAAGACGTGGTTCTTCTCCTCGGCGATCCAGTCGGCCGCGAGATGCTCGAGGCCAGGGAGGGACTTCTCCGCCAGCACGATCGCGATCTCCTCGGTCGAGACGAACTTGGTCTGTCCCCTTATCGTGCCGAAGACACGGTCCGTCAGCTCCCGCTCCTGGAAGTCCAGGGTCCGGTGCTCGTGTGAGCCGCCCCCTGGAACGCCGGAGGCTTCTTGGTCGATCTCGATGTGCACGATGCCGTTGGCGTCCGTGTATTGCTTCACTGTGAGGTTGACGGTCGCGTTGGCGATGATCTTGCGCGTTAGCCATGAGATGCCCTGGAGCTGGAGAGCCGGGTCGGTGTTGTCGGACAGGCTCTTGTTCTGTTTGGGTTTAAACTGTGTTAGTGGATTTTCTTTTCTTCATGACGTTGGGAGATGATGGCTTACGAGACGCCACTTTCCGCTCAGATCTGCGATGGTCTTGGATGCAGGGGCAGCCATTGTGATATTTGTAGGTGGTGTTTGATTAAGTGGTAGAAGTGAATAAGAGTAGATGGATGAGTGTATCTTCTGGTGGTTGTTGTTGTGATTGTTGTTCTTGATGATGATGAAGCTGAGATGATCAAGAATTCGTTCGACTTATCTCATCCTTTATGTATTCCCCTCGAATACTGTCGATTCCCAGGAGGCTCTCTCACATGTTGTCGCCCTCAACTCTTTACGTAAACAGGGGCCTAGTCTAGACATCGTGAACATACCTACCTGTAGCTGACTTCCAGGTTTGGCAATTCCTCTTACAGAACGTCACTAATCCTATCTTGTACAAGCAAGCCTCTAGACTTACTATAATAAGTATAGTGAGCTGAGTGCCTACGCTTACAAGGGAAATGTTGTTCCTATTTTTGGAATTCTTGGCCCCATACTTCCGTATAGGGGCGGAATAAGCAATCGGATTACTGCTTTCGGACAGAAAACAGATATGCCAAGACATTTCAATCTATAAGAGCTTTTCTTAGCATCACGAGTCTTGCCAGAACTAGCCACATATTTGGCATAAGCCACAGCATAGACACAGCTGAGATTCTACGAGTAGACCTAACCTAGCCCTTAGGTCAGCAAAAGCGATAGGTCTGGCTTGATCAGGTCATGGCCAAGGGGGGTTGACTAGAAGGGTCATGGCTATAGGAGGTCATTTTCAAACTCATGACACCAAGGGAGGTGAAATCCAAAATTTCAATTGAGTCAAGTCAATTACAGTGAACAGACTCTTATTAACCTAACCAAGTAGGTACCATCCTCCTTAAAGCTTTCTTGTCCCTAGTCACTGTCCTGTCCGCCTCTGCCCACATCTTTGCCCGCACCAGATATTCTCTGACCACAGCTAGAGTAGAGTACACCATCTAGAGTAAGGTAGGTAGCCAATGGCGGGTGCGGGTTGGTAAGTAGGCAAACTACTTCTTCTGACCATTGTTGCCCTGATGACCGTAGGAGGAGTAGCCGGTATTCTCGTTCTTGGCACCGGCGGACTGGGCTGCGGCGGCGAAACCGCCGCTTGACATGTCCTTGCCACCCTTGGCCTAGTTTTTGCTTGTTAGAGACATGGTGTTTTTGATGGTCATGGTAGAGGAGAGGGGGGTGAGAGGGAGGGTAATAGGGGAGGAGAGAGAGACAGAGAGAGAAAGCAAGATAAAAGTACCTGGCCGGATTGGATGCGGGCTGAATCGGAGGGCTTCATTGGGTTTCCGCTCTTTTGTCCTTGGTTTTGATTTCCTGACATGGTTGATTGATTTATGGGTTTTGTTTTTTGATAGGGGGTTGTGGTTAGATTTTTGATTTTGAGGGGCGCTGTATGTAAGGCTGGATCTGGATCTGAATCTGAAGATGATGATCTGATGAGGGTTTAGGAATTCAAGAAATGAAGGGGATTTGGGGGTCTTATATATTCGTTTTTTGTGTTGCTGTGTTTCTCTAAGGTGACTAATAATCATTGCGTACCTACGTACGTGACTGGCAATATGATGAGTAGATGAGTTTGAATAGATTTGTCAGGGCCAAGGGAAACAACATATTCAAACGGCGAGGATAAATAACAACATATCATGAATCATTTTGTCCCTAAGCTACCGAGCCCTAGAATTTCGAGATAAGAGGCAGCATGCAATGCACGTATTGTTTGATGTTTATGTGATGGGACCTAGCCAATTAGTAGCAGTTTTGAGATTATCTAGGTGTAGAAAATAAAGAAACACTCATGGTTAACAGTTGTCTTATTGGAAAAGTAAGCGGCTGCGCGCATGTATAGACGGGAAAGCGCAGAGGTGGAGGGTGTTTTGTTTGCAAGAAGGTGGCTAGGTTTTCAATGCTTGAATATGTAGATATGCGTGCGCTTCATGTCTTATGTTCTCCTATATCATCATCACCATCATTCTGGCTCAAAAGCTAGGATGTTGAAAGAATGTCATCGCGGAGCTATGAGGCTTTTGCCGGGCATGGGCCGACCATACAATACCTACTTACTTGATTGGCCCTTCTCTTCTGTATTCCCTACATGTAGGTTAGGTGCATATTATAGTTTTCCGGAAATGCAGATTTCTTCCGCTATTCCGGCAACTAGCTTCCTGCGGTTCCTTCCGCGTAGAGCTTATTTGTTATTATTGTTAGTTTTACCAGAAGATTCTCTTTGTCTAGGTAGTATGGAATACTAGAGCCGTCGATCCGTAGGCTTCCAGGATGGTAATGCCAGGTCTATACCATCATAACTAAGTTGAACATCTAGCTGTAGCATTCCTATAGGACTGAATCTTGCAAACTTCTCTCAAGATAGGCAGGTATAACTCTAATGACAATACCTAGTCCGTACTTACAGGGAATTGTCCCACCTGTGAGCATTCTGGCGGTTGGCCACATTGAGCGGCTGCTGCAGTCTGCACCGCCCTTCACCTCGCAAGCCAGTCTCCTCTCTTCATTTCCAGCCAGATGGGGTTGGTGGAATTGCACCAGGAAAGACAGGAGTTACCTATGTGTTGCGGCGAAAAGATGACTGACCCCTCGAGAGTACGCGGCGGTAGGGGCGGGAAGGAATGATTGTAAATGGTGTCTATAGACGTGTCATCCCTTCCCTAGGACTTGGGGATTCAATACCAACAGAAAATTCCATGATGGTAGTTTAATCAACGACGTGTTCCTAAAAGCCGTACGTACCAGCCACGACACCTGCGCCTGTTATTCATCCCCATCTTAGATGTTAATCAAGGTAACGTGCATGTTTGCATGTCCTGTTTGTCCACCTAAGTCCTGACCGTATTATGATTATTATATATACACAGTGGGCTTCTCAACGCGGTCCAAGTTTGCTTCTGTTAGATGATGACAGGAGACTAGTATAGAAGCCATACCCCATCTTCTCTGTTCTACCTATATTAGGTATTTGCTGATCTGACTATAGCAGCATTATTGAATTAGATTGCAAAGGCCGATGATGAAAAATTTCCCAATGTTGAAGATAGGGAGACCATTATCACTTTGACCTAACTGATGTGTCTATCTGTCTCGCATCGAATTGGGAAGCCCAGCGGACATCCTGCGTCAGCAGCAACCCGAGCCCCCGGTCCAGAAGCTAGAAAAGAACAGTAGACTACTGCTCACATATCTTCACAGAGGTGCCCCTGGGGATTAATCGACTGGTCCATCCGTCGAAGTGGGTTCATCTCGGTGCGCATGTCATAGAGACAATTTGAGTAACCAGCCAGGTCTCCTTTCCCTCGGCCAACCTTCTAGGAATTGGGGTTGACGAATCACGATGTTCCACGGCAGAACGTAAAAGGGGACCGGCCTATGACATGACTACGACAATTTGTCAAGGGCTCCTAAATCGATATCCGAGGACTTGGGCGTACGTAGCTTTGTGTATCCATTTGACATCAGGGTTAGGCTTTGGTGTTTGCTTTTTCTTACTCTTCTATACGGGTCTATTCTGTCGATCTGTAGTATGAGCATTTCGAAGCAGTGTGTAGTCGTGACAGGGTGAACAGATAGCCCGAGGCGATAGAATTGAATAAGGCAAGGTAGGTAAAACAGGTTACCTTAACCAATTAAATATGGATTAATTAATTGCAAAACCCTAATATTAAAATCGATAAACGGTTATTCAGGGCCTATTCAAACTTTATCTCAACGTGAAGCCCAAGCTTAACGATTCAAGAATGTCATATACGCTACAAGTCAAAGTGAACCTCATTCAGTAGTCATGGTACATGTGGCACCCAAGGCCGGAATATAAGGAGTCTCTTATGAATAGGATATCAGAAATTATTAGAAATGGGAGGGAACTTCCAGGCCACCTCTTGTGAGCTTACAACATCCTCTTGAGCGCTTTGGATCCTACCCTCGCCTGTTTATTCTTGCGGCGGCCTGATGACCTCCTCCTCCTCCTTTTATCCCGTCCCCCTTAGCGCGACGGACGGCAAGACTTAAGACCTGCTATAGTCCTACCATCTAATTAGGACGCGCAGATGTTGGTAAACGCGTTGAACTGGACATGAAACCAGTACGCCGCGATATGGGAGTTTTATTTGACGCTTTTGGTGGCAGTCCTAAACTTTTCTGCTTGAGTTGGAGGTTTGTGAGGTTTGGAGGTTTGGGCTAGTATGCAAGAGGAGGCCTATGCCTGTGGAGGTCATGCCAGTGATAATCTGTAGTCGAAGACGTGATGAAAAAGGAAGGGTAGCAAACGCATGACAGAAGACTTCGATATTCTTGACTGGCATGAAGTTCTTCCAACGTCCCGTCGTCCGACTACCAGTACGACCTTGCGACCCTTAGGTATACGACTTTTGGCGCGGCAGGCATGGTGATCCTTCTTGCAAAGAACACAGTTCACCTCGGTCGGGCGGCAAAGGCAACGAATACGCAGGTCGAGATGCATGCTGGACATACAATGCTGGTATGGCTCCTCACCGATCATGAAAACGGTTTCCGCCGCGTCGGCGGGTGGGTTCTCGACGTTCAATTCGGGGTTAGGCACCTCACGGGCACTAGGAGTGTCTTTTGCCCTGCTTCGTAGGCTGCATCGGCGACCGGGATCTTCTGTTCTACCACTTCAAGGAAGTGCTTGAACCTCTGGTCGTCGTTAGGGTCCCCTTCTACCCTTGTGACTTTGTGGTCGGGGGCAGATGTAAGGCTGATGGAGCTCAGTTCAAAGAAGTTTCTCTTTTGCCATCCCTATTGTGATCCTGCGCCGTCTAATGACGAGCTGGTCGCGGATGGCCTGTACCTATGTCATATAGGCAGGACTTGGAGTCTCAATAGAGCTTCTCCCTTTTGTAACAGTAAGAACCCCCGTCACGACTACTAACTGCAGCTCATGTTCTGCACCTGTTGTTTGAGATAGCTGGTAGTAGCCTACATTGCGAATTTCTTCTAATAGGCCAGTGTATATGACGGCGAGTCTCCCTTCGAATAGAGGCGGGGAAACCCTCTGGAAAAGCTCCATCTGCCGAATGAACGTACACGATCTTTAGTACTGAAGTTATTTTTGTCATCTTTGTAGGGTTGCAAGCGGGCCCGGCCGGTGAGGAGGAGAAGGGTCTGTTTGACACGTTGGTTTAGTAGGTAGGTATTGGTCGAATAGAGGCTTGGGGTTGATTGTTGCCACAGGATGAAAACGGTTCGATAGGGAGACGCTGGACTTGGGATAACCAGGAGGCGGCAGTATACAGTTATAAAATAGAAATGATGAAGCTTGACAGATATCAGCTCCCATGGACATTTTAGACTAAGTATAATTTGTGGATGGCAGGTACACCACGTCCATTTAAACCTTCCATAAACATTTTATGTTGCTAGTCGTACGTTACTTATGTCATTACCAACTTCCCCGGGCCTTATGCAAAACTAAGCGGCAGGAAGCTTAGGTAGCCTCAATGATACATACGGAAGTGACAAACTGGAAACCCAAGGAAAGAGGTAAGGCATGTAGGTAGCGTTAAGTGCAGAATAGGCAAGTGACAAAAGTCGTCAAAATTCTACTCACGTTCGTGCCTACCTTGCTCCCAGTACTCAGCTATCACTTTAATACAACAATAAAACCTGTGAGGCGCACCATCCGACTTGGCAAGGGTCGATAGGGATCATCTTCCTGCTCATATAGAAAAAGCCAGGGGAGGAGAAACCGCTCACACTGTTGAAATGGTAAAAGGGAGGTACTGGTGGGATATACATAATACGATGATATAGGTAATATCCTTATCTGTTGTTTCGGAGCGGATAAGAAGGAGTGGCAGCTAGAAGACCCTCGTGAACTAAGGTAGGAGCTAGGACCTCGGGGTCAGGGGCGTTACCACTCACTTGTATCTGCAAAAGCTGTTGGCGTGAAGCCTTGGAAAAGGGACGCCGACTAGGATCCTACGGTTTATAAGTATATAGAAACCTCTAACAAGCGTCGGATGCTTGTTAGTTCTTATTGCATAGCCGCAAGACGAACATACTTAGCCTAAGGCGATACAGCGTCTTCTTCAAAGGGGACCGCACGCCGAAATCCCAACACAGCCTCTGTTAAAGTATGGTTAGCGCGGTCAAGCTTGTGCTCGATGTCAGCCTGCCCCTCCCATTCTTGCCGGTCGTCGTAGTCCTCGAGAACGCGCCGCGCACGGTCGCCTAAGCGGACAGCGTAAAACCTCTACGCAGGCTAGGCCAGGCGACTTCAAGGTTACCTGCGCAAATTTACCGCATTATTTGGCAACAGCTTATTAGAAGCAATGGCATCCATGATGTGTCCTCGTTAACGGGATTTATTATCTTTCTAAAAATATGCTTTAAGACGTCTCAAATTGATCGGTGTAGAAAACTGGGTACCTAGGTAGGTAACTGAGAAGTATGCTTTGGCAGGTGATTACCAGATGACTCAGAAATGGTGACAGCGTTAAATATGCACACCACCTGTCGAAAGTCCCGTCCAACGCGGTCGCGTCGCGGCCACAAACGCGTCAAATTTCCAACCCTGTACCTAGTTCATCCTCCAACAAATCCAGACCGTTTACAATACCATTTATCGACTATCTATGCTGTATCAAATATGATAATGCAGAATACATGGTGTGTATTTGTAGATGGACTAAAAGGCATGATTGAATACGCAATGCTAGAACGGCGCATCGTCCTCGAAATGCAGTTATACCAAAGCAAGTGTCTTGGATCAAGGCCCTTTTACCAAATCGAAGCATTTGTACAGTCATACAGTCATACAGTGCATATAAAACTGTGTGGTATGTGCCGAGTATGAGTGTTTGTATTTGTTTTGAACGAGTAGGAGACTAATAATGACATGATCGCTTTACAAAATCAAAAAAAGACAAAGGAAATCCAAACCCTTCAGGTTACAGCTCTGCCAAATCCTGCGCCTCTCCTATTTCACTTCCGCTGGCAGTCGAAGTACCTTCCTTCTCAGTCTCACTTGTGTTGCCCGTTGCTGGTTCAGTATCAGAGGCCGAATCTGGTACTTCCAGGAATTCGGGCTTCACGACCGCCGCCTCTTCTCCGTTCTCCGGTACAGGCTCGGTCTCAGTTGACTCGCCTTCGGTTGCTTCAACCTTGACGTTGGGAATGAGCGTGGGTGATAGTCGGTCCACGACGTCTTCCACCATTTCTTCCACTGTAGCACCGCCCAAGAGCTTGAGTACCGGCAGATCGAGGTCGAGCTCGCGAGTGAACCAGAAGCGCATGTCGACTGCTACTAGCGAGTCGATACCCAGCTCGATCAGGGAGGTGCTGGGCGAGATGATGTTGTCCTCGGGCTTCATGCCTAGGAGCTTATAAAGGATCCCAACGAGGCCGGCTGAAAGAAAAAGATTAGTACAGGATCAGAAGGTCAAGAAGCCGGAATGGTTTGATGGGTACTTACCGAATAGCACAGCTCTTACACCTTCCATGTTTGTCTGCTCCTTCAGCTGAGCACGCACCGACACAGTGTCACCATCGCTGCCATCGGTAACGCGTCGCTGCACCCTCTTGAAGAAAGAGAAGCGGGGAACATCCAACCACGGAGGAGGGTTGTCACCATCAACATCACCAGGTCGTACAGACGACGAGATCTCCCAGATCTTATTGCGTGAGTCGGGCGTGCCGGACAGGACACCTTCAGCAAAGAATTGCAGGTAGTCCCACTCAGAGATGTTGGAGTAACCCATCTTCTCAAGGCGGTCCATGATACCTGCCTGGCGGCGGGTGATGTAACCGATACCGTAGATACCAGCCATGTGAATGACGGAGCCGGCAAGACCGCGCTTGCGACGACCCTCTGCGATACTGACCATGAAACCGTTGGCGGCGGCGTAGCTGCTCTGTCCGATGTTACCGGTGGAGTAAGCAAGGGAAGAGAAGACCATGAAGAAGTCGAGCTCGCCCGGTGTCTGGAACAATGCGTCGAGGTATCGCGTGCCGTCTACCTTGGGCTTCAGTGTGGCATTGAAGTCCTCGTGAGACTGCTTGGCCATGAGTTCGTCATTGAGGACCAAGGCGCCGTTGCAGACACCGACGATGGGCGGAAGTGTATCGTTGATGGCCTTGTAGGTCTCGTTGACTGAGCTCTCACTCGTAAGGTCCCTGAAACAAGAGCGTTAGTGGGTTGCTAGGTTGGGGATGTTGCTGTAGCTAAGTGACTTACATAGGAAGGGCCTTGACGGTGGCGCCCATAGCCTCCATGGAGGCGAGCCATTTCTCGTCGACCTTGGGGTTTCGCGAGGTCATGACGACATAGCGGGCACCACGCTGGACCATCCAGCGGGTCAGCGATAGACCCAGATCACCAGTCAAGCCGGCAAGCCAGTAGGTTCTGTCGGAACGGAACTTGACTTCGTTCTCAGGAGGCGAGAGCCTGACTGGCACCGTGTCTTGCAGCGTCCAGTCGACAACAGCTAATCCGGAGGCCTCGTCCTTCTGCTGGTAGGTGGGCATGTCAGCCAGGCCGAGGCTGCGAACTTGCTCAGTACTAGCAAGGTCAGAGTGAGTGTTGAAGAAGTCTCTGGACTGCTGGAGAATGCGGATACCGGCACCGATATCGGCTCCGGTCTGCAAGTATGCCTGTGTGCTGTAGCCCGCATCCAGACGAAGGTGCTGCACCTTGGGAGGGAGCTGTGCTGCGATGAGGTCTCCGGCCTGCGCGGCCTCGGGCTTGGCCAGATCCACGAATGTGGACAGGTTGGAGGGCAGCAGGGCACGGATCGTCTGTCTGCGCGATGATTGATGGACGAATTGCAGCTTGGAGTCCTCGGTGAGACGATCCTTGGAAGCAGTGGTCAAGTGGAGCCCGACCTGTTGGACAGCTGCAAGGTCTCTTAGCGCAGCAGCAACGGGTGCCGAGGGCTCGTGGACGAGGATAGAGCGGCCCTTGGTTGCTTGCGACAGGATATTGGCGGCGAGAATGGTGTTCGCCGCGCTGACGATGAGGTTGGTCTCTTGCTCATCAGCAACATCGACGTCGACAGCCCAGTACTTCTGCACAGACACCTTGGAGCTCAGAGAGTCAGAAAGGGCCAGGACCTTCTTGCCATCGGCCTTCTTGCCAACGACGAGGTACTGAGAGCCGATCTGGGGAATCTCAACAGCCGAGACAGTAGATCGGTTGACCTGGATCTCGACAACGTCGGGGAGGGAAGAGGCCTGCACAGCCCACTCGGGGGTCTTGACCTCTTGGAGCTCGAATGAGCCGTTGGGCTTGGAGACGACAGCCACGACGGCATCCTCGAGAGCGACGTCAGATGTGATCGTTCGGCGCACCGAGTTATAGCGGTCATCCAAGAACTTGCTGGGGACACATCGCGGAAGCATGAATTCGTCGCCGACGACTCTGATCTCTCGCTCGAGAGCCCAGGATGGCTGATATGGGGTCATGAAGCCCTTCCACAAGCTCGAGATGTGCAACTTCATAAGCAGCTCTGCTACGAGGGTAGCCTCGACCTTGGCATTGGTCTCGAAATCGACGACCTGGAATCGCAAGTCGGGCTTCTCGTGTACGAGACAGCGCGAGACACCGACCATCATGTTGCTGTAAGGGTTGTCACCAGAGACACCGCGGGTAAGCCAGAGGATGTTGAGCGACTTCTCGGTCATTAGCTGCATGGCACTCCAACGTTCAGGGGTAAAGGGGCTGAAAGCTGGTGTATCCAGCTCCATGAGACTGAGGACGAGCTGCTTGGAACCGAAGTGGGATTCCTGGAGATCCTCGAGGCGATCGACGATCTGGATCTCCGACTCCTTGGAGAAAGGCTCAAGAGCGGCGAGGATATCCTTCTGGAGCAGAGCTGAGGTCTCGCTCTGACCTCCGAGGACGAGCAGCTTGGGTAGTTGGACATTTGCGCTGTTCTCAGGAGCAAGGGGCTGGCGGATCATCTTCATCTGCACATCCACAGCCTGGCTGAGCATGACACTGAAGGGCATCATGGCGTTACCAGTCTCTGGCGTAGCAGTGTCGATGCCAGAGAAGCCAGTCTTCTTCAAGACGGCATCCCAACCACTTTGGGATAACAGGGGATGCTGGAGCGACTCGACTTCTTCTTCTGCCTCCTCCTCGTCCTCGTTCTCGCTGCTGGCCCACCAGCCTGGCACGGTACCGAAGATGAACGGCTGGCGAACCGAGCTAGAGTCGGTGGACTCGAGGATCACCAAGTGACCACCAGCCTTGAGAGTCTTCCTCAAGTTGGTCAGGGTCTGCTCGAGCTGCGAGGTGGCGTGGAGGACGTTGGAGGCAATGACAAGATCGTAGGCGTTCTCGACGATGCCTTGAGTCGATGCTTCCTTCTCAAGATCGTATGCCTTGTAGACAAACTTCTGCGACTCCTTGGCAAAGAGAGCCTGGGCCTCGGCAAAGAAGGCGGAAGAAAGATCGGTGTAAGTGTAAGAGCCATAGTTGTCTCCAATGCGGGAAAGGATGGCCTGGGTGGCAGTACCAGCGCCAGCACCGACTTCTAGAATCTGCATCTGTCTAGCCTTGTGGGCTAGCTGCTCGACGAGGCCAGCAATGTAGCTGTTGTACTCCTGGATGCCGAAGGTGTTCTTGTAGATGTCCTCCAGGAGTCGGGACTCGTGAGACAGCTCTTGGAAGTCATCCTCGCCACGAGCGAGTTGCAAGAGGTTCTCACCCAGGCTCATGAAAGACTGGAAGCCCTCGTGCTTCTCGGCAAAGGCAGCCATCAACGGCTCCATCTCCTCGGCCGTATCGTTCAGCCATTCCTGCTTGATAGTGGGATGGGTTCCAGCCGTGACCTGCTCGACCACAGATGCGATCCAGCTGAAGTAGCTCGCGATATGAGGCTCATGTTCCTCGAGCAACTCGGGGGTCATGGTCTCGTTCAGCTGCTTCATATAATAGAAGGAAGCTCGCTCGAAGAATTGTGGGACATCTTCGGTCGCTTCCCAGAATTTGGTAAACTCACGAGTAGCATCAGGTCTCTCGGGGCCCCAGACCTGTTGCGAGATCTTCTGCGCATCATCTTGAGCGGTCACCTGTGCGACAGGGGTAACATGGAGGCCTTCAATCTGGAGAACGGCGTTGCCGTTGGTGTCAAAGACATCGACGTCACCGTATACTTCGTGAGTCAAGGGATCGGCAGTGACGCTCGCATCGAAAGCCAAGTCAACATCCAAGCATGCCGTAGCTTGGCTTCCAGGAACGTTGACGCGCATCGAGCGGATGACGGTCGGTACCATGAGAGTCCAGAGCTGGCCATCACCGGGTGAGCCGATGGCACCGAAGATGCCCTGGAAGGCCACATCCAGAGGGATGGGGTGGAGGATAAGCTCGCTATCGTAGTCCTCTGCGGTGTCGATGTGGATGATACCAGACGACTCCTTGCTAGTGCGCTCGAGCTGGGTGATGCCAATGAAGCTCTCGGCGTAGTTGTAGCCAAGCTTGGCAAGAGCGTTGTAGAAGACCTCGCAGTCAACTTCGGTGCGCTTCTGTCCGTCCTCGACCTGGGCACGTGGCGGGAGTAGGTCAGTCGAGCCCTGGCCCAACTGTACCTTGATACTGGCGGTGGACGAGGTTCCGAGGGGCGAGTCCTTGTTGGGACTCGTCTCGCAGACAAAGTCGCAGCGCACGTGAGCGCCAGTGACGTCACGCTCAATGTTGGTCAGGGTCACGACAGACTCGACACCAACGCCCTCATCGGGGAAGCTCAGAGCACGACGAATCGTAAAGTCCTGGAGCTCGATGAGTGCGATGCTGGTGAACTTGGAATCGCCGCCGATGAAAGCCTTGCAGGCTTCGATGGCCATGGCGGCGAAACCAGCACCGGGGAAGATGGTCTGGCCCTGGATCTGATGGCCCTTGACCCAAGGCAGCTCGCTCGGCTTGAGGAAGTTACGCCATCTCAGCTCGTTCTCTCCGGTCTCGAGACGAGCGCCGAGGAGTTCGTTGTGAGAGTGCGTTCGGAAACGAAGCGACTTGGACATGCGGGATTCCGTCCAGTAAGGGGTGCTGTGGTCCCAGGTGTAGAGGGGTGCATCTTGCAGAAGCGAGGGCTTGGTACCAGGGGCGCGGAACATGGTGTCTGCCTGGCGGAAGTTGACTGCGGAGGCGCCGACATTGGCCCAGACGGCGCCCAGGCCAGTAGCAAACTCCTCGGCATCGTGTGCGCCACGGGCGAGAACTCCGTAGTACGGGACATTGACACTGGTCTTCTCCTCGACGACCGAGGTGGCAGGTCCCTTCAAGGCCGGGTGAGCACCAACCTCGAGCATCAAGGCGGGCGTTCCGACGGCCTCGAGAGCGCCCTCCAAGGCCTTGGTGAACAGGACAGGCTGGAGGAGGTTATCCTTCCAGTAAGAGCCGGCGAGCTCTTCCTTCATGTCGCCAGTCACCTCGGTACCTCCGAGAACAGACGAAAACCATCTGGTCTTGGAAGTGGGCTCCATCACGTTGATCTTGACGCGAGCCATGGCATCCATGTAAGGGGCCTCGCAAGGCTGCATGTGGTGAGAGTGGTAAGCGGTGTCAACCTTGAGGGCACGAACAAACTTCTTCTCATCCTCAAAGACGAACTTGGCACGCTCGATGGCCTTCTGGTCACCAGACAAGGTCACGGAAGAAGAAGAGTTGATGGCGGCGACCACGATCTTGCCGTGTCGTGCCATGGTAGGAAGCTCACACAGCTCGGTAGCATCTTCAACCGAAGTACCAGCGGCCAACATGGCTCCGCCGACGCCAGCGGGTCCGCAAGCCAACTTTCCGTAGAGACCACGGTAGTAAGCGATACGGACGGCATCACCAGAGGTAAGGAAGCCGGCAGCATAAGCAGCGGCAATCTCACCACTGGAGTGACCGACAACGGCGTCGAAGGAGACACCAGAGTGAGCCAGCATCTGAACAAGGACGACCTGGACAGCAGTGCAGAGGGGCTGCGAGAAAGATGCCTCCATGACGCTGGAGACATCGGCGGACTTGGCCAGCTCCTCCTGGATATGCCACGACGGGCGGTCCTGCTCGGGAAGGCTCTGTAGAGAGTCGTCCAGCTCCTGGAAGAGCTTCGCGGCGAAGTGCGAAGTCTCGTTCAGGAGATGACCCATGCGAGGCCACTGGGCACCCTGTCCGGTGAAGACGCCAAAGATGCTCTGGGTCTTGTGCGAGGGTCGGACACCGAGGGTCTTGCCATCGTTCTTCTTGCCCTCGAGCAGAGAAGTGAGCTTCTCGGAGAGAGACTCGATGCTGGTGGCGGCGACATGGGCGCGCAGGGAGAAGGCGGAGCGGCGAGACAAGGTCCATGCCAGGTCACCGAGGTCGATGTGGCGTTCCTCTTCCAGCGCAGTGTTCAAGTAACCCAGGTAGGTCTCGATCTGGCTGGCCAACGTCTTCTCCGAGTTACCAGAGAACATGAAGGGGATAGCCGTCAGGGCGTCACTGGGGAGCTCCTCCACAGCCGGCAAGGCCTTGTAGAGGGACATCTCCTGTGCCTTGATGTTGCGGATGAGGGCGTTGTGGATGGCAGGGTCGTAATGCTCGATGATGGCGTGCGCATTAGCACCGCCGAAACCGAAGCTGTTGACACTAGCACGGCGAGGTGTTCCGGCAGGAAGCTCGGGCCACGGCTTGGTGTCGGTGAGGATCTTGAGATTGCCGTAGTAAGGCTCAATGTCTGGGTTCAACTCGGAGAAGAGCATGTTGGGGAAGATGGTTCCAGTCTGAACACTGAGCGAAGCCTTGAGCAGACCGGCAAGACCGGCCGTGCCTTCGGTGTGACCGATGATGGTCTTGATGGAGCCGACATAGAGGATATCGTCGGGGTTCTTCTCCTCCTTGTTTCCGAAGAAAGCCTTGTAGATGGCGGCGGCTTCCTGCGGGTCACCGGCCTTGGTACCAGTGCCGTGAGCCTCAAAGTACTGGCATCGGTCGGTATCAGCCGACAGGCCAGCGCGAGCGTAAGTCTCGCGGATCAGGTTGCTCTGCGAGGTGCTGCTAGGCATGGTGATACCGGGGGTACGACCATCCTGGTTGGTACCCGTCTCACGAATGATGGACTCGATGTGGTCACCGTCCCGGATGGCATCGCTGAGACGCTTCAAGAAGACAGCAGCGATACCCTCGCCACGGGCGTAGCCGTCGGCCTTGGCATCCCACATCTGACTGCGGCCGGTAGGCGAAAGCATCTGCACATTACTCTCGGCCACGAAGTTGGTAGGGCCAAAGATGAGATTGGCACCGGCGGCAACGGCGAGGTTGGACTCTCCCCGACGGAGAGACTGGACGGCCTGGTGGGTGGCGATGAGACTGGACGAGCAGGCAGTATCGATGGTCATGGAAGGACCGGTCCAGTTGAAGTAGTAGGAGATACGATTGGACAATATGCTCAGGGCGGTACCGGTGGCGGCATACTTGGGGAGTGACTCGAGATCATGGTAAGTGATATGAGCGTAATCGTTGCACATGACTCCGACATAGACGGCAGTGGCAGATCCCTGGAGCTCTTCGATCTGATGGCCCGACTTCTCGAGAGCCTCGAAGACGACTTCCAGGAGCATGCGCTGCTGGGGATCGATGCCCTCGGCCTCGGACTTGGGGATACCGAAGAACTGGGTGTCAAAGTTGCGAGTGTCCTCGTTGAGGAGGTATGCGTTGAGCACGTTGCTGGTGCCGTGATGGGCTCCATCCTTGTGGTAGAAGCCATCGGCGCTGAATCGATCGATCTTGCTGCCGACATCCTTGGGTTCCTTGAGAAGATCGTACAGCTTCGAAGGTGAAGAGGAACTGCCGGGGAACCGGCAGCTGCTGCCAATGATGGCAATGGGTTCTTCCATGTAGGCCATTTTGTTGATTGGTCGAGGTAAAAAAGTATTGGTCTAAAGTGGGATGATGTCTAAAGGTCTATAGTCTAACGGGTATGTCTATGAATCGACGACGGAAATGGAAACTCGGCAAGGAAGTTTGAAAAAGTATCGACAATGGTAAATGATGAAGAGGTAAAGAGACAAAAAATGTGTCAAAATACTTCTATAGTATGTACAATTGATCTTGGTAAGGGATCTGTAAAATGAATCAAAGTCTAGAGGTTTGTTGTTGATGAGGAAAAAGGGATACAAGTTGGTTCGAACTACTCAAATCAGAGACTCTACTCGGCCAAAGACTCTATTTTGAGTGTACTTGCAACTGTGTGTGTTTGTTGAAATGGATGTGTGTTTTTGATGATGATCTCGATTTCAAAGGGGAGATGAAGCATCGTTATTATACTTTGATATCCAACCACCAAAGTTGATCTATCGTCTAGATATTGTGGGAAGTTACCTGAGCTAAAACGTCTATACTCTACCTAGTCAGTCATCCCGTACCTAATTCTTCCCAAACAGCTAATGAACCCTTGTTCGTTCGTTTGCCTTCCCTTGCTATTCTCAGCAATTACCTACATCTAACCTATCTCCTCATGCAGTCAGTCAAAAAGTCACCAAACCACGTTTTTTGGTCCCACTCCCTTTTGCATTACCCCACATTATTACCGTTTACAGCCAAGAAATATAAATAGCAACAGGGGGGGGGGGCGGGGCTGGAATAGGGCGGGCAGGCAGGCGGGCGAGAGACGGGCTGAGAGATTTACTTTACTTAACCCGATCAGGGCATCTTCCATTTCGGGAAGGGATCCACATTACATACAAGGGTGGGTATTACACTACCACATCGAGGAAGGAGTGGTTTTGATGATAGATGATATGGATCTTAGATGTAAGCACATGGCAAAATCAGGGTCGTAATTTATTTACAGATAGATGAAAGCTTATTCTCTACCTAGCTTGTTACCAAGGTAGGTACCTACTAACTTGGAATAACGGAAGGAACCTTATCAAGTCTGTATTCCGTATAGCTAACACCTAATCAACATCCAGGGTGTCGAATCCCCAGCCTACTGTACCTACCAAAGATGAAGATAACGATCTGATCTCTAGACCCTGGTAATAGGTACTATTTCTAGATATACGCATTCCAGGAACCTCATCTCCTAGAGTTCTAGAACGAACACTTCTTTTTCTAGCCCGCTATACTCTAACCAAACCATGGTCCATCATCAACAAAACACATGGCAAACTAAGCCAAGTTAACCAACCCCACCTCAAATCATCATTCACCCAATTTAGGTTATTATAGGATTCCAATCATTCCATCCGACACTGAGTGCATGCAGATTGATTATATATCGTGATGGATTTGTTGCTGGGAATCATCATGATCTGTTACCTGAAAAGGTCTTAGTGTAACGGCGTGGTTATCTCCTTGGAGCACGTGTCGTGTTGAACTGAAACTCGCGTGGCTTTTTGTAGGGTCCTTCCTGATATGGATAGCTACTTACCTAGCTAGTTACATGAGGAGAGGAAAGAGATGCATGTTCGGGGTTTGTTGATCTATGGAGTTGGGTTATTGGATGGCAGGAAGCTTGTAGGTAGGTAGGTAGGAAGAAATAGTATGTGTGGAGAGATTTGGGTGGTTTGCTTGGTTTGAGAAGGGCCAATCGTAGGGTAGGGGCTTCCTATAGGCATGAGATCGTGCAAGATACTGTGACTGTGATAGTTGTGATGGAATAATGTGTTTTGTGGTGGTAGGTATTCTAGGGTAGGTTGTACAAAAAAGGATTTTAGCATTAAGGACGTTGTAAGGTATATAATAGAGATTATAGACCAGATCAAATGTATTAGAACTAGCATAAATAGCTAAATCGTATATATTAATTAATGTATGCGTAAGAAAGTAAAACTTCTTTTCTTTGCAAAATTTGCATATACTAAATAAGTAAAGAGGGACTTTTTATAAAAAAACCTTTTTTTTTATAGTAATTTTTACTATAGCTATATAACTTTTACTATATAGGCATTATATTAATTTTTATTATCTTATAACTTATTAGATCTAATATACCTTTTTAAAATAAGCTAACACTTTAGTTTATTTTATAGCTATAAATAATATTTTTATTTTATAATATTATAGCTTTTATAGTAATAGTTATAGTGTTTTAAATTGTTTTAATTTATTTTTTTAGTTTTTTTGCACTTTTATAGTAATAAGCTAGTTAAT
>MU401764.1:0-36934 GCA_022579005.1 Poronia punctata
CTTATAAACTTACTTTTGTTTTTTTAGTTTATACTTATGCTTATACTTTTTTTTTTTTTTAAAAACTTTTATTTTTATTTTTTTATTTTTAGTTTGCTTAGTACTACAGTTTAACTTTATATATTTAATTTATTGCCTTATATAACATAGTAAATTAAATCTTAATACTTAAAAAAAACGCGCTATAAAAAATTATAGCTTTTATTTACTTTTAAAAACTTTTATTTGCGCTTGCAAGTATTTAGCAAAATTACTTTAAGTATATTAACTTATTGCTAAACTATATAAAACTATAAAGATTTTTAAGCAGCAAAGATATTAATAATAATAAAATTAACTATTTGCTTTATAATAAAAAATGCTTAGATTTTATTTTTTAAAAAATATAGCAAAAAAAGACGTTTAGTTTTTAGCTTAGCATACTAATTAAGTACTACTATTATAGCTAGCTTTTAAAGAGTAAGATTATAGCAAGCATTTATTTAATTTTAAAAAACTAGCTTTATATTTTAATTAAAAATATATTTAGCTAAGCTATAAGTACGTTTTAAAACCTTTTATTTAAAACCTTTAGCAGCTACTTAAAAAAATAGTTATAATAACAGTTTAAAAAAATGCAATTAATATAAAGCTTTTTATTTTAAGAGAACATATTAGCAGCAGTTATTAAATTTTTATTATAGTTAATTTTTACTTATAAAAAGCTTATATATTTAACTTAATAAACTAAGTTTTTACTTTTAAATATATGCAAGCACTAAAGCTTTTAATAAGCATTTAGCTATAAAAAATATATAAAGTTTTTATTTAGATTAAGTTTCTTTTTTTTTATAGTTAAAATAATAGCTAGTTATATAAATACTTTTGCTTAGCAACTTTAATTACTTTTGTTAAGCCTTTAAATAATATAATTAACTTAACGCTTAACTAAACACTAAAAGTAAACTTATTAGTGTTTATTATATTAGTAATATAGTTAGTAACTTAATATAAAGTCTTATTAAAGTAAAAAGGTTTTATACCTAAGCTAGCTATACCTTAGCAACTTTTACTAATTATATTATTTATACTTAATATTATTATTTTAAATGCTTTTGCTATATTTACTTAAAACCTAAATTTTAAAGATTTGCTTATAAAAATATATTTTAAATAGCTATATAAAAGCGCGCTTGCTTTTTTATAAACTAGGCGTATTTTTAATTTAAACTTAAATATTTTATACTTTTTAAAACTAAATACTAATAGTTTTTATAGCTTTGTAAACTTATATAATAAAAATAGCAATATGTTATAGTACTAGTATAAGCTAAAACATTTAATTAATATAGCACTTTAAGTTTGCTGCTAAAAATAGCTTTTTAATAAGAAAGTAGCAGTTACTTTAAAGCATTTTATAAAAACCTATTATTTTAGTTTTTATTTTAAGTATTTATTTATAGTTGTTAAGCTTATATAAAGATTTTATTTTATAAAAACTTAGGCTTAAAACAAAGCTACTTATAACTTATAATAAAAAAAGGCTACTTATAACTAAATGCTAGCATATTTTGTTTTAAAGTTTTATAAGAAAGCTTATTAGTATATTATAGTAGTTAATTATTTTTAAATAGCAGCTTTTATTATTAACAGCTTAAAAATATTAAAACAAAGCATTATGCAAATTAAAAAAAAGTTATAGCAAGTTTATAAAACTATATTTTATATGTTGTTTATGCTGCAATATGTTATAGTCGTGCTTTTATTAATATAATAAAAAAGTTAAAAATATAAAATACTTTATATTATTTACGTTATTTACTTATTTAAAGTTTTAAACTAGCTAACACTTTTAACTACTAGTACTTTTAGCAAATATAAGCTTTAAAATATTATTACTATTTTAATAGCACTTAAAAAAATAGCTAAAATTTGCTTTATAAAAAAAAAAACTGCTTTAAAAAAACAAAATTAATATAAAGCTACTTATTTTTAAACTTTTAAAATTACTATAACTAGGTTTACTAGTTTAAACATTTATAGCACCTTAAAAGCATTTTTATGTTTGCTATTTAGCATAGCTTTATTTACTTTTTTATAAAAAAATTATAAGTTAATAAGTACTTTGTTTAAATTATTAATAGTACGCTTGTTTAAAAAAAAGCTTTTTGTTAATAGCTACTATAGCTTAAGATTAAAAAATTTACTAGTTAAAAAGTTTTAAAAAAAAGCGTAACAATATTTAACTTATTATAAGCTTTATAGTTTTTTTATAAAGGTAAAAGAATACGTACTTAAATTTACTATTAAAAATATTATATTATAACATTATTAGTAAAGTACGCTAAAGCAATTTGCTATTAGTATAAGCATAGGTTTAGCTACTGCTTTATATTATAAGGTTAATAAGACTTTTTTTTAGTATGCAACTTGCTTTTAGCTTATTTATTTTTATAAGTAAAAAGGTTAAGCATAGTACTGCGTAAATATAAAAGCTTTTAATGCTATAATAGTTAAAATAAGGTTATAGCAACTAAAGCAAGCTACTACTAAAGGTAGCAACAGGCAATTTTAATAAATAAAACCTTTAATAGCTTTAAATAGCTATAAAAGGCCTATTAAACAATAAAATAATAAGGGTATCGTATTAATCCTACTAAAAAAAAGAGTTTTTATAATACGTTAACTTATTTTAGCTTTAAAAGTGCTAAGGATAGCAACCTTTTTAGCTAAGGAAAATTGCAATATAATTAGCATATATGCTAGTTATGCCTTACGTTATAAGGTAGCTACAAGACTAAAAAAAGATAGCTTAATTTTTATTTTTATATATGTAGCCTTTATTTTTGCGTTACTTTCTAGACCTAGACATCTAGCCATCTATCGTACATACAATACACTAAGTCATGCTTTTCGGGATACCTTTATAAAGCCGTAATCAATGCAAAGCCCTTAAAACCTAGTTAATGCGTCTACTCTGGCTGGACCTCTTCTGGTGTAAAGTTGAAGTGATCTTTGGAAATCTTTAATTTTCATCGCAATAGCATAAAAATATAATTTTAAGTTTACTTGTTTAGTAGCTTAATAGTTAGCTTTAATTAAAGCTTTTGCTTTTTTTTTAAACAAGCTTTAATAAAATATTTTTATACCTTTTTTTGCTATTTTTTTAAATTTATTTGCTATAGTTATTTAATTTGCTAAGCTTTTTTAAAATATTAAGATTATAGTTGTTTTTTTAAAATATTGTTTTTAATAAAGTATTTACAGCTTTATTTATTTTTTTCAAAATATATTAAATTTAACTATTTAATTGTTTAAGCTTATTAGCTTATTTAGTATAAATACTTTTATAATATATTAAGTTAATAAAAAGCTAAGTAGTAAGTAATTAGTATATATAACTAAGTATTTTTTAGGTAGTATAATAAAGTATTAAATATAATAATATAAAAGCTTTATAATAACTAAAAGCTTATATTTATATATTTTATAGCTTTTTTAAGTTTTTATAAACAAAAAATTGTTATATATTAAAAAAACATTAATTTTATTTTAGGTTTATATAATAAAAAATTTGCTATTATATTTTAAAGCATTAGTAAATGCTTTTACTTTTTTGTTATAAATATGTTTATATATTTTTATAATAGCTAAAGCTTAAGTTTTTAATAGGTTAAAAGCTAAAGCTTTTATATAGTTTTATTACTACTTAATAAATTTAGTTAATTTAGTTAACTGTTTTATAATCTTAGCAAAATTTTTAATTTATTTATAAGTATAGCTAACAGCTTTTAAAAATAATTTTATAGCTATTTAATTTATTAGTATAGGCTATATTTAAATCTTTTAGCTTTTTTTTAATATTACTTATAAGCTTTTATAAATATAATAAAGCACTTTTAATGCTACTATTTTAATATATTTAAAGTAGATTTTTTTTAAAAATAATTTTAGTATAGCTTACGCTATTTTTAGTAATAAATTAAGCTTAATAAATTTTTATTGTGCTTAAAAATCTTTATAAAATAAAGATATATTATTTATATAAAAAATATAAGTACTATATTTTTTAAACTATATAGTTATAGCAATAAACTTTTAAAATTTAAAAATAAAATAAAGCTTAGTATAATTTTTATAAGCTTAGTTAAAAAAAAAGCAAACGTTTATAAGCTTTATAGCATTTTAGTTAGTTATATTTATAAAAATTTTAAAATAAAAAAAGTAAATATATATTTATAAAGTAAGTATATAAAAATTACTTAAAACGCGTTTTTTAAATTAAATTTAAAAAGACTTCTAGCTACTAGATTGTTTAAGTAATTATAAATTTTAGTAATAAGCAGCATATTAATTTTTAGCAGATTTTTATTTATATTTTAGTAGTTAAAGGTAATATATTACTTTTTTTATAATTTTAAGTTAATAAATATATAATTTTTTATAACTATTATAAGCTAGGATTTTTATAACAAAAGCTTTTTATTTATAGTAATAGTTAATTTATTTATACTAGCATTAATTCCTTTTTATACTAATTTGTTTATTTAATATTATAAAAGTTAAGTTTATATTTTTTATTTAAATTTATTTTATAGCTTTACTTTTTTTTAAGCTTTATATAATGTTTATATAAATTAGTTGCTTATATATTTATAATACTAAAAGTATTAAGATTTTAGTATATATAAAAAGTTTTTATAATATCTTTTAAAAAAATATTTAGCACTAATAAACCTAAGTAAATTTTAAATTTTTTAAACTAAGCTTTTACTTTTAATAAAAAAACTTTTTTAATAATTACTACAGCTTAGCAAATAAGTTTCTTTTAAATAAAAAATAATACTATTACTTTTAAAGGACTTTTAGCAGATTTTAACAATATTATATATACTTTTTCTTTTTTAAAGTAACGTATTAACTAAGTACTAAATCTTTTATATTAAAAATTGCTAACATTAATTTTAAAGTATAATATGCAGCTTTTTTAGCACTATATATATTTAACTTAAGTTTATAATATATAGTTTACTTATAAAAATAAAATATAAGTTTAAAAGAATTTATTAAGTAATATATTTTAAAAAGCATAGTATAAAGCTTAATTAATAAGCTTATTTTAATTTTTATAAGCTTATTTTTTTAAATTTAATAACTTAGCAATTTAAAGCAACTTAATAGTATAGTTATAATAGCTTATTTAGTTTTTTAACAAATTATTTAAAGCTTTTAATTTTTTTTTAATTTTGCTTTAAAAACTATTAAAGCTTTTAAATTTATTTAAATTTTTTATTTTTAATTTGTTTAGCTTTTTTAAAGCTGCTTTTAAGTTTAGTTTAATAAAAGGTTTATTTAGTAATAAAAATAGTTTATAACTTTTAAACTAAATTATTATAAGTTTTTTAATTTTTATATAAAGGTTGTTTTAAGCTTTATTTTTTATGCTTAAAATGCTTAAGCGTATATTAATTATTATAGCTATGTTTTATAACTATAAAAGTTTTAAAATTATATAAATTTTATTATTTATTTTATAACTTATTATAAAAGCTTTAATAATAGCTTATATAGTACGCTATACTTTTTTAACGCTTAATGTTATAATAATATAATATATTACTTTTACTAAGTTTTTGCTTAATATTTAAATAAAAAGCTAATTAAATTTTAAATTTAAAAGCTTAAAAGCTTTAAAACCTAACTTTTTTACTTTTTTAAAAAATATAATATTAATGTTAAATTTTTAGTTAGTTTAAGCAGAATTCTTTAGCAGCAATTTAATTAACTATTTTTTATTTTTTTTTATAATAAAAGATTAAAGTAACTTTTTAAGCAGCAGTAGCTAAATATATTAAAGCTAAATTTAAGTTTAAATATATTAATTGTTTAGTTTAAGCTATTAATTTAGCTTTTTTTAAACTTTTACAATAATTTAAGTAGCTATATGCTTTATAGCTAAAAAAGTATTAAAACTAACTTAAAATAAATCTATTAAACTTATTTTAACTTAAATCTAGTTAGCTAGCCTTTTATAGTTAAAAGGTTTTTTTTTAGTTTGCTATAAATCTTTTTAGCATAATAAAAAGCTTTTTGCTTTTTGTTTTCTTTGTATTTCTTTTTCTTTTTATTTAAAAGTAACTTTATAAAACTTAATTCTTTTTTGTTATATTTTTGCTTTAAAGGTTTTTTAAATACTTTTATAAGCATGCTTTGCAATAAGCACATTTAAGCTTTTAGCTTATTTTCTTGCTTAAGATTTTCTAGTTTTTTTTTATTTTTAAACTTTTTCGATTTAAATACTTTAAATTTAGATTTTTTAAACTTAGATCTTTTAAGTATATAGCTTAACAAGCTTATAGTAGTATAATGCTAAGATTTTTTATTTAATAAATTAAAAATTTTTAGGCTATTTTTTAAAGTATTATAAAATAGTATAACGTAGCTAAAAAAAAAACAAGCTAATTACTATTAACTCTTGTTTTTTTTGCTTCTTTATATAAAGCTATTAAAGCTTTTAACTATACTTGTTTTTATAGTTTTAAAGTAAATGTTTTAAGTATAGTATAGTTTAGTTTAATATAATTTAGCCTTTTATAATAAAAGTAAACTTTAGTACTTTTTATTACTTTTTTTTTTTACTAATAGATTTTTCAAGCCTTTTATAGTAAAAGCTTTAATAGATCTATTTTAATAATAAGTGCTATTTGTTGCTTTGCTTTATATTTTGATTCTTAAAAGCTTTTTTTATAAGTAAGTTAAAAATTTTGCTAAGTTAATGTGTTAAGCTATAATTAGGTTTTTTAAAGGATTTTTAGTTTTTTAACTTTAAATTTTAACAATTTTTTTATGTATATATAAAAGCTTAATAATAAGATAATATTAAAAGTTAAATAAGCTTTTTGTATTGCTTTATTTACGTTTATTTTAGCATTTGCAGCTATTTTTTTTTTTTAAGTCTTAAGCTTTTAGCTTTTTTTTAAAAAAAACTGTTTTTTAGTTTTAAGCATATAAGCTGCACTTTTTATTATATCTTTAAAATATTTTAATAAACAAACATTGTAAGCTTTTTTGTTTATAGCTTTTAGTTTAAAATTTTGGTTTTAAATATTATTAATAAATGCTTTAATAATTAATTTTAAAGTAAACTGCTTAAGTATTAACAATTAAATAGAGAATATAATAATAAAAGCATTTTAGCCTTTTATTGTTTTTAATAATATAATAGTTTAGTTATAGTATAAGACTAAGTTTTTGTTTTTTTAATAAAGCTCTTATAAGTTGTTTATAAGTTAAGTAGCGTTTTTATTTTTTAACTTAGCTAAAAACTTGTTTTAAAAAGCTTGTTTAAAAGTCAAAAAAAAATTAACAATGCTTTTTAGCTTTTAGCTTTAGCTATAATTGCTTATAAGTTAGTTTAACTATTAATAAAAGTAGTAGCAGCTTTTTTATAAAGTATAATAAAATTAAAAAGATAACTACTGTAGGGACTAATATACACTTTATGTTAATAATAGAATTTAAAGGTAAAGAACTAAAAACTAAAATATATAAAGTAGTATTGTTTATACTTATTTATATTTTTTTTATTATAGGTTTTTATTATAGCCTTTATTTAAAGTTTAATTATAATTACTACTTCTTGCTATAAGCTTTTAATAAAAAAGTAGTAGGTATAATTTTTTGTTTATAAGATTAATAAAATTAATTAGATTAATTTATTTAAGAACTAAGGACTATTTTTTTATTATAATTTTTTTTTTATAAAAAGAATTTGCTTTAAATTTTAAAAAATTTGCTATTTTTTAGTTAATTGTACTTAAAATTAAACTAGTAACGTAGCAAAAAGTAATACTTTTAAGTAGTAAAAGGTTACCTTTAGCGTACGCTATTAGTTAATTAGTAAAAGCTTTTAATTTTTACGTTTTTTTTAATTACGCTAATAGTTAGTTTTTAAAATCTAATGCTTATAAATTAGTTTATATAATAGCTTTTATTTATAAGTTTAAAAGCTAAAGATTATTTTATTAAAATTTAAATATTTATATTTTATAAATATTTGCTTTTTTATACTTTTTCTTATTAGTTATTTTTAGTATTAAACTAGATTTGTTTTTTAATATTGTAAGCAGTTATTATTTTTATAAGGTTTTAAGTAAATATTTTTTTATAGCTTATAGCTATTTTGTTAAATAAGTTAGTAGTTTAGGTTTTATTAAATATGCTTTATAAAATTAATATAACTTTTTAAGTATATTTTAAAAGTTAAACGCTAAATACTATATATTATCTAGATTTTCTTTTTTTTATAATACTTAATAATATAACTTGCTATATTAAACTTATAATAATAAGATTTTTTAACTTTTTATTTTTTATTTTTTAATAGTTTATTTACAATTTTACTACTTAAATAAAGTAGTTTTTATTTAAAAAGTAAAGTATTTAAATACTTATAAAAATAATTAATATAAAACTATTATTTTTTTAAAAAATATAAAAAGCTTAAGTTTAAATATATATTTATATTGTTTTTTAATTATTTAATAGTAATATTAAGTTATAAAATAGTTTAATTTATTACTAAAATAGTTTGTTTACATTTTTATTTTTTAATAATATATATAAAGATTTTAATTATAAAGTTAAAATTATAATAATATTTGTTAGCTTGCTATATTATTTAGTTTTAAGTTTTTTAAATAGCTATTTAAGCTATTTTAATATATTGCTATATTTTAGTTATAAAGTTTTAAGCTTGCTAGCAAAACAATTATTTTATTAAAGTTAAGTAAGCAAAGTTTTTAATTTTAAATTTTTAATTAAAACTTATTTTTATTAGTTTGCTTATAATAACTTTTTTAAAAAATATTTTACTAAGTAACTTATATAATAAAAATATTTAAACTATATTTATAGCTAGTAGCTTTGCTGCTTAATTGTTTTAAAAATAGCTAATATAAAGTTAAAAGCGCTGCTTAAAGTATTAGTTTATTATTTTAGCTTATTTTTTTATTTGCTTATATTTAGCAGCAATAAAGTTTAGCTTAACTTTATAAATTTTTTATAATTTATTTATAAAATTAAATATAAATTATAGCTTTTTATTACTAGTAAAGCTTTTTAGCTATTTAAAAATATAATATAGTTTTTTATAATATATTTAAGCTATATTTTAAGCTATTACAATATTTTTATAAAAAGTTGTTTATAATTTTTTAAATAAACTATTTATAATTATAAAAGCGTTATTATATTTTTTTTATTATAAAAAAAACTTTTAAAGTTTATAACTAAATATTGCTATAAGTACTTAAGTACTAATAATAGTGTTAATTTTTTTAGTAACTTATTATATAGTATTTTTATAGCTTTATATAAGCAATTATCTATATAGCAGTTTATATTTTTATATAAACTTATTTACTAATATTATTATATTACTAACTTTTTAGTTTTGCTATATTTTAAATATGCAGTAGTAATTTAAGTATATATTTTTTAAATTAGCTTAATATAAAAGTTGTTAATATTTAAAATTACTAGTTAGCTTTTATAAAGTAGTAGGTTTTTTATTATTATTTAGTTTAAAGATTTTATAAATTTAGCTTTGTTTTTTAAATTTTTTAAACTAAAGTATATTTTATTAGCTTATATAATAAAAATTATTAAAATAACTTTAAATACTTTTAATAAAAGCTAATTATTTATTATATAAATAATAAGTTTAAAAATTTAGTTTTTAAAAACTTAACTTTTAATAGCAAGTTAAAATAAAGCTATAATATATTTTTTTTTTTAAGTTTTTAAGTTTTTTTATAGTTTAAATAAAATATTTGCTAGTATATTTTTTAATTTTAGTTAATAAGTTATTATAAAGTTATATTAAAAAATTAGTTTTGCTTATTTTTTTTATTAAAAGTTTAGCACCTTTTTTATAGTAAAGTATTTTAATATAAAATAATTTATTAGTACTATAAATAGCTTATAATTTTATAAATTAATTAACTTAGCTTTTTAATATAATAAAGCTTTTATAATAGCTAGCATTTCTTTATTATATATGCTATAATTAAGCTTTATACTATATAATGCTTTAAAATAAAAAGTAATTAGTTTTTAGTTATTAAAAAAATTGTTTTTTTATAAAAAAACGCTTATAGCTACTTTATTTAATATATTTATTTTTATTAATATTTTAGCATTAAAAAAAAGTAGTAAAAAATTAAAGCTTTTATTAATGCTACTTAAAAGGTATTAAATACGTTTTAATATTTATTTGTTTATTTTATAGTTAATACTATATATATTAAGTTATTTAAAAGTTTTACTATTTTTTTATATTTTTAAATAAATTAATAATAAAAGTTATAAAACTTTAAAAATAACCTAACTTTTTTTAAGTTAACTTTTTTTTATTTATAAGTAAAGTTTAATATTTTATAACTTTAACTTTTTTTAATTAACTTTAATCTTTTTTATGCTTATAATAAATTTTAAAAATTTAGTTTTTATTATATAAAATTTATATTTTTTAATGTTAGCTTATAACTTTACTTTTTATAACTAGTTAAGCATTTATAATATATAGTATTAATATTTTAACTTATTATTTAAATATATTAGTATATTATTAATATATATAATATAAAAAACGTTTAAATAATTTTAAAAAGTATTATTAATAAATTTTTAAAAAGTTACTAGGCTATTAGTAAGTTTAAATAAAAAAACCTTAAACTTATAAGCACTATACTAAGTATAAAAAGCTATTAAGTTTTTATTTTCTTTAGCTATTTTAATTTAATAAAAAGCTTATTAAATGTTTATTTTAGTAAATATTTTAGCTTAAGCTAATTAAGTTAGCATCTTATTAATTAAAAAAAAGGTATTAGTTTTTTTAAGTAAATATATTTAACTTATAATAATTTATATATAGCTAAAGTAAGCTATTGCTTTTTTAAGCAAAAAAGATAAAAGCTGCTTATAATATAGTTATTAGTTTAATAAACTTTTTTTATAAATTGTTTTAAATATAATTTTAATAAGTTTTAGCTTTTTTAAAAGTTATCTTATATAAAAAACTATATTTTAAAGATTTTAGTTTTTTATTTTTAATAATATAATAATTTACTTTTATTTATTTAAGCAATATTTTATTTAAACTAGCTTTACTAAATATATTTAAGTATTTATAATATTATTTTAATATAACTTATTTTATTAAATTTTATTAATTTTATTAGTTAGCAAAAAGCATTTTTTTTATAGTATTTAATAACTTGCTTTATTTTATATAAAGAAAGTATATAATATTTTATGTTTTTTTTATTTAGTAAATATTATAAAAGCGTTAGCTATAAAGGTAAATATTTAAAAAGCATAATATTTATACTATTTACAATTGTTTTTTTTAACTTATATAGTTTTTAACTATTATATTTTTTTTTATTATTTTTTAGCAGCTTTAGTTTATTTAGTAACTAAGTAGATTAATTATAATTGTTTTTATTTAAAATATGTTTTATTTAGTTATATTTTTATATTGCGCAATTTATACTTAAATTATTTTTTTAAACCTTAAAAAGTTTTAAAATTATAATAAAATAAGTAAGTTTAAATTAAAGTTTAAAAAATTATAGTTTAGATTTTTTTACTTATAAGGATTTTTGTAGTTTTTAAATTTGTTATTAAATTAAAAAAATAAATTTATTTTTTATTTTTTTAGTTATTTTTTTATTACGCTATTTTTTATTTTTTACTTTTATTAACTAGTTTTAATAATAAACATTAGTAGTAGCTTTAAAATATAAGATTAAGTTTTTTATAAAATTTATAGCTATTTTAAAAAGTTAATATGCTAGCTTTTAGTTATTTAAAAATAATAAACGTTTTTAATATAAGTTTATAAAAATATTATAATATTAAAAAAACTTTTTTTTAAAAATTATATTATACTTTATATTAATAATAAAAAAAGATATATTGTACAATATATAACTTTATACTTTTAAATAAGCTTATAATATTTAATTAATATTTTATATGCTTTTTTTATTATATTTTACTACTAGTGCAAGTTTAAAACTTATAATTTTTTTTGCTTAAAAATACTTTAGTATTTTAATAGTAAAGCTTATATTTAGTATAAAATATAAATTTGCTTTTATATTAATAAAAGCTTTAGTATTTAAAGTATATTTATTATTTATTATAATATAGTTAATTATAAAAATATCGCTTTTAAAAAGGTTTTTTAAAAAGTTAAATAAAATATTTTAATATGTTTTTATTTTTAAAGCTAATATAATACTATACTTAAAATAAAAGTTTAATTTTTTTAAGCTAAATTTTTTTTTATTTATTTAATAAATTTATAGTTTTTATAGCTTTAGTAATAATAAAACTAACTTAAGTAGTACTTAATTATTTAAATTTTGCTTTCTTAGCATAGTTATTGCTTTAGTGCTTTTATTTATAATAAGTAAAATATTATTTTTTAGCAATTAATAGTTTAGCTTGCTTAAAATTTAGTTTAGCATAAATAATACTATTTTTTAAAATTTTTTAACTTAAGATTTTATAATAATTAGTATTTGTTTTTTATTTTATAGTTTTTTTTTTTTTTTATATAGCTTTAGTTTTTATAATAGATTTTTTAAGTTAAGCTATTGCTTTTTTTTAAACTTAAGTTAATTATTTTTAAAATTAGCTTTTTATTTACTTAAAAGGTTTTTATACTATTAATAATTAAAAATTTAAGCATATTTATAATATTATATAAAAGTAATAGTTAAGTTTACTTTTTTTAGTAAGTAAAGTATATTAAGTTAGGTTAGCAATTTATTATATATATTATACTTAAATTTTAATAAAAATACTTTAGCTTAACTAGCTTATTTAGTAAATTTAATTTTAAAATTACTAAATTTATTTTTATTAGCTATTTTAAAATCTTAGTATTTAATTTATACTATTTTATATTTATTTAAATTATAGTACTATTAATAAAAGTATTTTAATACTTTTTTAAAGTTTTTAAAATTAGTTTGCGTTTTTTTTAATAAAATAAAAAATATTAATTTTTTAGCAGCTGTTTTTTTTATTTAGCTTATAATATAAGTAATTTTATTATTATTGTTAACAAAATAATTATAGTTTTATTTTAATTTTTTTTAATAGCATATACTAATATTTAAATTAAACTTTAAGCTTTTTATTTGCTTTATTGCTAATAAAAATAAAAAGTAAGTTTATTTTTACTATTTGCTTATTTTTTATTTTAAATTTATATAATTTATTAAATTTTAAAGTAAACTAATAAAATTAGTTTATTAAAGCAATAGTAGCTATAATTATAATTTAATTTTTTTAAAGCTGCGTTAGTTTTTTTTTAACTTTTATGCTTTTTTTTACTAAGCTATATTAGTAATATGTTTTTTTTAAAAATTTTAGTTTTAAAAAAGCTTAACTAAGCTTAATAGCTTAAGCTTATATTATTACTATATTTTTATTTAATAACTTTGCTATATTATATAGTTTTTTATTAATAAATAGCGCTGCTTATAATATTAATAACTTATATTTAAACTTTTTAAAATATAACTTTTAAATTTTTAGTTATTATTTTAATAAACCTTTTTTTATTTATTAAGCTATAAAAGTTAAAATATATTTAAATACTATTTAAAGTTATAGCTTTAAATAATATTATAAAGGTTTATTTTTTTTAATAAAGTAAGTAATATTAGCTTTTACTTATATTTATAGTTTTTAGTTTATTTACTTTTTAGTAATTAAAAACTAAGTTTAAATAAATACTTTATTATTTATAACTTTTATAAAGTAATTAAAAAAAGTTAAAGCTGCTTTAATTTTTTAAAAAGTAATTTCTTTTATTTAGTTTATATTTTTTAATATAAGAACTTGTTAGTTTATAAGCAAAATAAACAAGGTTTTTAAATATTTGCTATATTAGTTTTTTATATTTTTTTAAGTCTTAGGGTTTTATACTTTAAAAATTATCTAAGTTAAACTAAACCTAACGTTTAGCTTTAAAAGTATATAAGTTTTTAAAAATAATAACTAAAAAACGTACTTTATTTAATATAATATTATAAAAGGTTACTAAAAACTAAATATTTATTATATTTAGTTTAGTAAATTTTAATATATTAAGTAGTAAAATAATTATAGTTTTTTTAAATAGTTAATATAATAATTTTTAAATTATAATAAAATTAAAAAAATAACTAGTGCAAAAACTAATATATACTTTATATTAACAATAAAATTTAAAAGTAAAAAACTAAAAACTAAAATATATAAAGCAATATTATTTATACTTATTTATATTATCTTTATTTTAAGTCTTTACTATAGCCTTTACTTAAAGTTTAATTATAGTTACTACTTCTTACTATAAGCTTTTAATAAAAAAGTAGTAAATATAATCTTATGTTTATAAGATTAATAAAATTAATTAAATTAATTAATTTAAGGACTAGGGACTACCTTTTTATTATATAAAGTATATTTATTGCTTTTATTATATTTAAATTTAAGTTAAAAGCTTTTGCTTTATAAAACTTTTATTAAACCTTTTAAATTTATTGTGTTATAAATGCTTTTTTAGTAAACTAACTATAGTTAGCTAAATTTAAGTATAGCTGTTTAGCTTTTAATAATATAACTTTTTTTTTAATGTTAAATAGTAAAACTTAAATTAAATAGGTTAAAAAAAATTATATAATAAGTTTTTTAACGTATAAAAGGTTTAAGTATTTATATTTTAAATTAATAAGTAGTAGCTTTTTATTAAAATTTTTGGCTTTTTTAGATAACACATTAAATAAATATAATAATACTTTAAGTTAACTTTTTTATATAATAAGTATAAAGTATTTTTAGGTTAAGTAATATAATTAATATAATAATATAATTAGTATGTTTAAATAATAAACTAATAAGTTTACTAATATAGTAAATCTTTAAAATAGCTAATATAGCTTTTTAAAATCTAATAAAGGCTAATATAGCTCTTTATAATAAGTTTAAAAGCTAATATAGCTTTTTATTATAATTTAAGAGCTAATATAGCTCTTTATAATAATATAATAGCTAATATAGCCTTTAAAACTATTAACAACCTTATATAATAAACGGTTTTTTTATTTTTAAAGCATTTTAATGCTTTACTAAAAACACTAAAAAAAAATATAAGCTTGCACTAAAGTATTTAAATTTTAAAAGTAATAAAAACGGTGATTTTATTTTATATAGATTAATTTATTTAATTTCCCTTATTTTAATATAAATACTAAGGATTTAAGGTTTATAACTATAGTATAGAAGCGACCTACTTTAGGGGGTTACTCCCTGGATTATAGGATCTGTAGGGTAGGTCTTATAAACAAAATTGGGAAGTCCATTGATCGGAGCTTCCGGAATTGGATAAAAGTAAATCCGATCCCAACAGGGGGAACCGGTGATTACTCCCAACGTATAGGTGGTGGGCGGAGGAATGACCGTGTCGTCAATCGCCAATCGCCAATGGCTACATGTTTGGTCAGTTTATCTCTAGGTTAGGTAGGTGATCAACAGATACCGGGAGATGGGCGACCACATTAGCATGCTCATAGATCGATATTATGCGATGTTTGTTCTTTCCCTGTCTTCCATCTCGGAGGAAACCCCGGGAAATACGTGTAGAGCTCCATCTGTACGTACAACGTAGGTATCTCTCTGCATATGTAAGCAAGTATGCATGGGACCGTAACAATGACGACGCGCCCCGCGTCCCTGCCGAAAAGGGTCTTGCTGAGCTCAAACTGATCAAGGTGTCTGCTCCCTCCCACCTTGCTCCACCGTCTTACTACGCTCTTGACTTTTTTGGCAACAGGAAACCTCCAATTGATTGAGAGAGATATATATTGCCCCAAAAGGATAGAAATAAGACGAAAGAAACGAAGACCCCTTCTGTAACTGGCCCTTATCCTGTTCTTGCTGTTAAACGCTGCGGATACGGCGGTTGAAAGCCCTTATGGGAGATAGACCATGGGGGACATAATAAGTTAGGTTAAGCGATGGTGCTGACTCCTGAGGGGCGCATACACGTACATATTTACGGTAGTCGAGTGGTGCCTCCACATCAGCTTACTCGCTAAAGGGTACCTATCTAGATTCATACTACCTTGATGGAGTATATGTTAGAGTCCGTGTACTAGTTAAATTGCCCGACGCAAGGGTGGAAACTTGCAGGACGTAGGAACAAAAAGGGGTCAAGCCTTGCATGTGTACTGGTTGTAGGTCTTTCCGAGAAAGAGAGATCAAAAACATGTCGTGGCCCAATCAAAATGTGGTGATACTAAGTCCGGAACAGCCAAGGTTTTGACGATGGAGAGAACGGGGCTGTGGAGACAAGACAAGACAAGATCGGTTCCGCTCAGATATCAAATATGACGATGCGCAAAACGACTTACTACCCAGATCGCCGGTAAGAAGACAAACAGAGATCTATTCATGGCAAGCTTGGTCACTTTCAACACCCAAAGCTATGGATAGGTCTCTAACCAAAAACGAATGATGACCAGCTTCAGGAATCGAGAGAAAGGGTTAGGTACTAGAGAAGTAGGAATAAGACAAAACCATTAGTCATAAGAGTGGGCTGAAAATCGTATCTTGTATTAAGATGATGAGCGTGAATGTTCTAAGCTATTGACATGCGACACAATCGCATGCGTACATAGAGCCAACCGGAGACCCGTGAGAGCCTCGCCGCAAGTCCTAGCACAGCAGCCTTGTGAACCCTTCCCCCGTTTTCTGATCCCCATCTACCCCATTAATTACATCCATCATCCCAACCCCTGAGCGTTTGCCCGGGAATAGTGGTGGACGAACTGTTGAATATTTACTGCTCACCAAGACCAACGGGGGTCTGGCAGAGAAGAGCCTGGCCGGCCTGCACGAAGAATAAAGTTAACCATGGCCGCAGAGCCTAGGTGTTCAAGGGAGGATACTTACAACCGGAATGGCGCAGCAGCGGGCGCGCTGGCCACCAGTGGCGCAGATGGATTTGAAGGTGCTAGCGCTGGTAGGCACCTTGGAGGCTGCAGTGGAAAAGATATTTGTTAGTGAACAATGTCAAAGGGGGATAGGGATATGTCGTGTGAAGGTGGACTTACGGCTTCCGCAGTTGAGGTTGGCAAGTCCAAGGACATCGGTGGCACAGCACTGAGGGTTGGCAAAGAGGCCGCTAGGGCAGGGGACGTAGCTACCACCGGCATAGCCGGGGACGGCGACAGCAGCGGCGACGAAGCCGGCAAGAGCGAAAAAGGTGGCCTTCATTTTGAGGGATGGGGGGGTTTGTTTATGTTCTTGGGTAAGAAACGAAAGTGTTGATTTAGATGAGCGAGTGGTAGTAGGCTTGCTTGTGACTGCGGTGTGATGGTGAACAAGAAAAGATGTTTATTATCGGGGGAGGCCGGCTCCTTATATAGACGACGTACGTCTATATCCTGTTGAGGGCCAACCACCGTCCTTGTCGACTTCTCTGTCGACTGCCTTGTCGAGGTGACGCCCACCAACATGTGTATTGCCGCCCTTGCCCTTGCCCTTCCCCTTGCTCCAGATGGCCCTTGCGGCTTTGCCTCTAGGACGGCGACCTCTTTGGATGCATACTCGTACTGGAGTAGGTGGCCTAGGTATGTCTAGCCTGCCGTACAGTACGATGGGTCTGCTCTGTCTCGAGTGATAAATGTGGCGTTATGCAGGAAGCATCCTCCTTACCCCGGCATTGGTTGGTCGTATGGATCGAACCGCACGCTAAGATGGATACCAAATGGAAACCGAACTCGAAGCATGCTTGGGAAATTGCCTGGCGGAGAACCTTGGATAGCTCACTGGCCAGATCTTTCTCAAAAGCTAATCGAGCATTAGCACTCACTCTCTATCTCTTTCTGGGGATATCTGCTTAGGTAAAGCATCACCCTCAGTCACCCCCAGCCGTTGGGCTAATAACCCAGGTCCCCTCCCCCTTTCCGTCGGATCGTGCCTAGCTCGTCTACCTAAGGGGAGTGAAAAAGATCCGTGTCGCTCCAATTACCAAAAGTACGTCTCCTACGCGTAAGTGTTCCAACTCCCAAATAGCTGGATCGACTAGACAAACCTGCCGAGAGCCGGAAGGTGCGGACGGACCTTCCAGTGCGAGATCTTGATGGACTGTGTGTGTCTAGGGTCACTCATAACCCCTGGATGTGAGACTGAAGATCGATCTCGGCTACGTCCAGGGGGTCCTCTGGGTGTCTGGACTTGGGGCCTAGCAATAAAAGATTGCTCGCTTGTTTTTCTCCGTATCTTCTGTGGTTCGCCACCGTTTAGAGGTCCGGACAGAAATGCCGTTCTTTCTTCTGCTTGACTGGACGATATGGGTTCGGGGCCACTTAAAGCCTACGCTGCCTTGGAAAAGTGATACGACTACATGTTAAGAGGGAGTACTCGTAGGTAATCTAAGACGAATGCGTGGCAGATCAAGCAGACCCTAACGAATCAACTGTGGCATCTCGTTGCTTCGCCGCCGGTTCCCTATTAATATTTTTTACACCAAATTTCTTACTTACACATTTTTGGTATACCTACAGGCTTCTATAACCAGGCTTTGGCTAGATACGTTGTATTTATTAATCGGCAGTACTTCCTCTACTTGTTCATTTAACGCAGGTTTTCTAAAATATATTTAGGAGAAAAATATGTTAAAGCGTTTATCTGGTGTTATAGTTGTTAGGGTAGGTGTTATACCTATCTAGAGTACTATAGCAGGAAAATGTGTTTTGCAGGAATTGTTCTTTTTAAAAAGAAGCGTTACCTTTAAAAGAAGCGTTACTAAAAACATACGTTTATACTAAAAATAACTAAAAAAGGCTTAGTTTTAATGCACTTAGGCTATACTATATAGGTTGCAAAATATAAAAGTTAAATACTAGTTATTAGTAAAGTAGTTTAGCTACTTACTTTATTAAAGGCTTTATAAGTTTAACCTTTTATAAAGCTTTTGCTAAAGTAAAATAAACTTTTTAGTTTTTTTTATAGTTTAAACTTACTTTTTAAATTTTAGCTAATTAAAAGCTAAAATATTAGCAACGCTTTTTTTTTAGCAATGCTTTTAGCTAAAAAAACGCTTCTTTTTAAAGCTAAGATTTTTATATAAAGCAACGCTTTTTAAAAAAAAAAACGATTCTCCGCAGCTATATTTTCCTAGTATGGTAGGCAGTACGTTAATTGCAACCTTGTAGGCCGCTGGGAGGGACGTGGGACGTACTCAGTTCTTTTATCCACCCCCTGCTAGCCAGTGCCCGCCTAGCCTGCCTGACACCCTGGCACGCCTGGGTTGTCTTGATAGATTGGTTGAACTTGGGTTGTTCTGCGCCTTGGCACTTCTGGGGGGTTTCCATTTCAGGTTGCTTACAATGGTTCTGATTGGACTGGGGAAAGTGGAAGAAAGCGGAGCAACGATGACCCTTGTTAACAGAGACTCGAACGCTGGTACCTCCCTGCTAGGTACGTGTAATTATGTGTCATGTGGGGCCGTCTACTCCAACGTTTCTTTTGACAACAAAAAGTTGGGTGCATTGTAACATACGTTGTCGACATGTTGTCATATTGAATAATTGTTACTACGTAAGTGAACATACGAGTACATATGCAGCAATAGACGTACCTAGAGGGCTTTCAATTGGCTCAGCTACGCATTTTGAATCGAGAAGAGAGAGAGAGGGGGAAAAAACCTGCTTGAGAACTTATGTATACACGTACTCACTCACCGTCAACATGAACACTTCATTCTTTCTCTTTTTCCGTCTCTAAGTCCTTGGCCAACAGACTAACCTAGGTATCGCATTCAGTCTTACCAGGTAAGGGAAACATCTAACAGCAAGCCACATAATAATTTTTCAGCCGAATACTCGAGCTGTACCGTCATGATTTCAAGGGTCTTAGGCATCACTTTTTGTTGGCCAGCTGCTTGTTGGCATAGACTGACCATGCCGAGTTCCCTGGTTTCTAGCCGTAAGTTACATTTTGTTCTCGTTGTCACATTAGTTAAATGGATTGCAACATATTATGTAACCTAGGTTAGGTAGCTTGCCTTATCTAGTTTACAGTGCGTTTTGGGCAAGGCGCGTCCTGGTTCTACAGCGAAATTTCCTGCATTGGGACCGTTATATGTGTCACCAAGCCTTGGCAAACGCTTCTAGGCGCTTGTGTTCTTCAGCTCTCGCCGGCTATTGCAGCGGCTCGTTGCTCCCCAGCATCCTTCTGGCCATTTGGACGCATGCATAAGCCGTGTCTGAGTTGTCTCGCATCAGCCAGGCGGGCCAGGCACCCCGGGGCAGGGCAGAGGGCTGAGGGTTGAGTGGAGCATATGCATTACTTTCCTTGTACCACTTAGGTTAGATGAGCAGTCCTTTGGGAGGAAGAGAGAAACAAGGGGGAAAAACTCGTTTTTGCACTTGCTGATCCTCACTGGTCTGGGCCTTGAACCTCTGTTCAGCGCGGGTCTGTGACGCCTTGATAATTGATATGGAGATGTTTTGGGGCCAACGGGCGCACCCGCTCTCTGTCTGGACCTAGAATCTGGTGCCCAGAACGATACGTGTACACCGGGTGACCGGACTGCAAAAGAGGCACATTTGCTATGCAGCTGTACAAGCTGTACAGGCAATGTAAGTACTGACATGTAATTTTACGTTTATTAACCACGACTGATAGAACGAGGCGATGAGTGACTGAAATATTATGTAAATAGAAGTTTATATTAGACGGCACCTGTCAGATTAGAATTTGTGGCAGCTCCAGCCACCTGCTGTCAGCATGATCTCCTTGTCGGCTGGCTATCCGCCGGCACTTGTCATTGTTTCCGCGGAGAGCGCCACGGTTGTGCCAGCTTACCCGGAAGGTGCAAGAGCAAAAGCTCCGCTGCACAAAAATAAGGCAGGGGCCAATAAGAGTATCGGTGATCGTGGCCATGTCGGGTTTAGTGGCGTGTTATCAGGTACAAAGCCACCCTGCAAACGGTGAATTTGGCTCGCCGTCATCTTCTTCTTTTTTATGACGACAGATGTGTTAAGCGAGGGGCATCTGATAGATTAGGTGCGGCTGCTCACATGCCTTCGAGCTGAGCTCAGCAGTACAAAAGATACGAGAATTGGATGCTCCTGATATGATTTCTTCTGCGTCCAGAGCGTGGAAGTAGATGTGCACAACCCTTGCCCCTCTGGCAGCTGCAGCCTTCCAATTGTCCGACGCGCTTTTCTCTCCCTTGGTAGGTTCCAGACACATGTCCAGGCGACCTTGCAGGCTAACAGTTGTATGGAGAAGATAGCGAGGAGAGTCCACCGAATCTAATCTACGAGTAATCATTATAGAAAAATCAACTCAGGGACTTCCCAACCCCCACGATTCTTAGGACTTATCTTTTATAAATCATTGGTAGTTAGGTAGATTTTGCCCCTCTAGTCGGCGCCTGTTGACCGATTCCTCTACTTATACAGTAGCCAGTGTAGAATTAAGATGGAGGCCGGGCTAAAAGATGAATGCGTACTCGTAGATAGATGGCCTAATGGGTAGATTACTAGATGGTACCCATTACCAGGCAGAAAACCCCGATACAGAATTTGCTCCTGCCGCTGCATACCAGAGCGCCTAGCCGACTTACTATCCTCTCGCTGTTGCTATCTTTTCCAGCCTTCAAGTTTATGGAGCGAGAACTACAATGTATAAAAACGGGTATTGCAGGATAGTCGGTCAGTTCACCCTGCAACGTTCTCCAATTTCGTATATACTAGCGGTGTCGTATGTTGCAATGCACAACATCATAAAGATGCGCTGGTGTCGATAACTCATGATAAAACCATGAAAATGCGGTGTTATATTACCAGGCTATAGTCTAGACACGCCCAGGCTCTCAACTGATACCAAATCAAGATTGACTTTGAGTGCCGAGTCCCTCCCTAGTAGCAACGCTCCCACACATTCTGTCTGCCGGTGGCAGGAATCGAAATCTATCCCAACTGAAATTCGGGTAGGAGGGAGCGCTTGGTCGGGTCCAGCCAAATTCTCCGATTTTAGTCTTTCTGCCAAGGTCATGTACGGCAAGGGAGGTTTCTACGGTGACAGGGATACAAAGTGTAGTACGGCGACAATCCGCACCGCACTACCTACTGCATATCAGTACAAAAACTGTACCTATGTATGCAAGTACTTATGTATTGTACAGCATCGAGTGGGCTCGCGTGGACACAACTTACAATTGAAGTCAAGTAAGTTAGCTGTAGTACACTTTTCCAGACCCTTTTATGCAATGGTATCTGCAACTGCCTCTTCCGCCCCTGTTATACACGTCGTTGCTTCCAGTCTAAACCCAGATCTTACAAGCACATACAGCGTACGTGTTCATCTACTCTTTAGCCCACCTACGTCTACCTTAAAAAATTCCTACATCTAAGGAGTTCCCTACTTAGGTCCTAATACTTAACGCCAGCATGCAGATCGCAACGCAGCGTTTTTTGCCTAAGTATTTAAAAGAAAAATAACATGACCTGCTATACTGCTATACCTGCTATAAGGTACTTGCTATACTTGCTATACCTGCTATACCTGCGCCTATACTCCTTTATATTATTTTTAAACATGTATATATACTTGCTTATAAGTACTACCTATGTTAATTAGAAGTTTTTAATTTTAAAGGTATATGCTAAGGCGCTATACTATAAAAAGATTTAAAAGAAAAGGGCTAACGTGCACTAAGTAGAAAAACTCCTTAAATATAGGAATTTTTTAAGGTAGACGTAAGTAGGCTACTACTTTTAATAGGTTGCTAACAGCTTAAGCTAATTATACTTAGACCTATACTAGCTTGCAGTAGTTAGAAAAAATGTGCATAACCTCTAGTTCCTTGCTGTTTTTATTAAAATAACTAATTATACTAAGTTTTCTATCTTATTTTATAAGGCTAACTTTAGCCTTAAATTTTTAATTTTTTAATATTAAACTCTTTTTATATATAATTAGTTTAGTATTTATTTATTGTTTAAAATATATATCTAGGCTTTTATAAAAAAGTTAAAAGTATATAATATTATAATATATTAAACTATATTTATTAAACTAGTTATTTAAAAGTAAAAGGTATACATTTTTTAAATACTATAAAATTAGCTTTTATTTTTATATAATAGTAAGTAAATTAAAACTAGCTAGCTTATTTTTATAAATATTGTTTTAAATATATAAATAAGTAATAAACTAATAATAATATATAAAAATTAAAAAGTTATAAAGTATATATAATTTTTAAATATAAAAAAAAAGAAAATAAATTATTTTATAATATAATATATAATTTAAGCCTTTTAAATTTAACTAGTACTTAGTTTTATAAGCATATTTAAAAACATTAATATATTTATAAATAATAATTAAAATATAAATAAATAAAAACTAGTAAATTAGCTAGTTTATTTTATTTACTTTATACCTAGCTTTTCTTTCCCCTTATACTTATACCTATGCTAAAAACAAAGTGTAGTTTTATTAAACAGGGTAGGTATATACATAGTATTGTTTAATGAGACCTATAGTAACCCCGTTTATAAGATCCCGTTGAGTACCTACTACAAGTACGAATAGAGGTATTTTTGTAACATTGTCGCCGCCAAGCTTCCAAATCGGTAGTGCTGAAGTTCGTCAATTCTTCTACCGCCTCTGTAACTGCCATTCGATGGTATGTAAAAACTTGTACCCATGCTCGTAAACAGGGCGTATCCCTGGTGCCCCAGACGGCTCTTTGCACTTCCGAAAGGCCCAATACTTACTCTATTATCCTTTAACCTAGGTACGTATACGTCTAGGTAGCTGACCGTTTGTTAAAGCCCTAAGGTTAGTCATGGTTCACGCCAGCCTTGATGGCCTAGAACAAGTCAGACGGAGAGCAATTTTGCCGACTCTCAGCCACCATACGGGTAGGTATACACAACTACGAGCCACGATGACCTTACCAGCATCCGGCCCTCGAAGTACTGCTCTGACCTAGGCACCTGCCCTCGCGGCGGCCAATTTACCTTGGCTGGGCAGGTGACAGATATTATCACTTGCTAATGTTGGCGCTCGAGTCAGACAAATAGTCGCTGGCTTCAGTCCCATTCAAACCATCACCACGCGATCAGAACCAGAGCTTGGAATATGAAGCTTAAAATCACGTCGTGCCCAGTCAAGCAAAACCACGCAAGTACCTACTAGGCTACAGTACCGTTGTACGCATACGTCAAGGCGGTGGCACTTGGGCGTTTTGTAAACACATATATTGAGCGTCTCGTGACTAGCCACGGGGTATCCGCAGAGGCGGCGTCCCCTGCCTCGAATCCACCATCACTCCGCAAGCAAAGTTTACTCTGTTGATTAACATACCTACTCAGCCAATCCTGATTCTTGAGTTATGCTACCTGCTATCTAAATGCAATGGTCCGGCTTCTTCCACGCCAGCTGTACAGCTTGTCTTTTGTTAGCATGGGCGCTCGCAGAATTTCCCCAGCTACCTAGGGTGCACAGAATGATTTCTACATACCAGCCCCTTCACTGGATTTCATCTTAAGGAGATTCCCGTGGTTCCTAGGTCCTTACTCACACTGAGGGAAACGGTGTATGTGGCTGTTGGCTTTCACAGCACACTGGCAGATGGCCCCTCCCTCGTATCTTCCTGTTAACGCAGTACTTACGAGTAGCAGTACACATGCCACTTTCGAGTAGGCATAAGTGTGCAGATGCCTTACTATGCCCATCTTACGTCTGATACGTTCGTCGCTACGCATAACGTACAGAATCGCAACTAGGTTACAAACAAGCATTGATATATTACGAGTAGAGGGACGCAGCGAACCGAGTTACAAAGACTCCGATATATCACATGGCCTCATTCCATCCCAGTTGCCATTAAAGATTCTTGACGCAGTTCCCAGCCTCACTAAGATGTCTGCTCGATATTTGTAGCTGCCCTCCGCTATCAGGTCCTGATATTTTGCACACCCGGCCGGAACCAAAATATAGACCGGTCAGCTCCACTGCGTCGAGCTGGGCACTTACAAGATATTCTGCCAAAAGACGACTTCGACACGTTTCTTTTTCTTACGTAGTTCGTAACAGGTATGCACACCATAGATAGCACATAATTGACAGGCGGTCGCTTGTTATGCGCAAACACTGTGTATACTTAACAGTCCAGCTCTAACCTATCATTTTGTGTTTCACTGCTTAGACTGATGTTTCACAGGGCACAAAAGTACATAATCTAGGACATGTTTCCAACCTGTCGGTAATGAGTAACGTACTCTAACATAGCCCCCATTCTATAACTGGCGGAATGATATATCAGAACAAGGTGAGCAAGTCATTGTAGCACGAGCGGCCCGATTCTTACAATCGAGGCTCGAGGACTAGCGGTGGACAATTTGTTTTTAGACTGCCATGGCAGCCAAAAAACCCACAAACCATTGTACGTCGACCACATACTTAGAATATTTTACCTTTTCACATTCCGTCTCACGTCTTACTGTTATCAAATAGGAGGGACTACTCGTACGCGGGCATTTTTCATAGCTAATATTTGTACAATATGTCGCTTTGTGCCTACTCAAGTGGATTCATGGTAGACTTAGGGGTTAGAACAGCTAAAGATATCGACAATAGTAACGTTGACACGCCCTGTTTTGTAGCCCTTGTGATCTATGAAGCTACCTTATCTAGGTACCTGTCTACATTTATCAATCCTCGAGTCCGGCATTAGATGGTAGAACCGTGTGCCTACTGAGTGGGTACGATATACGTAGTACCCGAGGCACCCGAGGTGTAGAAAAACAGGTACATCGATATCCTCTGTATTCTGATCCTACCTTCCTCTACTAAAACTAACGTATCAGTCCATGGCAGGCGCTCACTGACAACATAACCTTAATCAAGCAGGTACTATGGTGCAGATGGGAAGGACTGGGCTATTTACTTACGTAGTGTTTGCTTGTTGTGCCGGAACCGCCACTCCAATGCTCCTAGGTATAGATAAGGTCGGTAGGTATTATCTCTCGGGAAAGATCATTCCTGCCCTCCGTTGGCTGCGCTGTTATCAACAGCATACTCAAGACAACAGTTGTGACTGATCACGGTATGAAGGGAGCAAATACTTAAGTTTACCTACGTATAAGGCAGGGGTCGGGCAGGGTCCTAACGTACTTTCTGCAGTGACGACCTGGTCCCATCCACTGCTTTCGAGCACGGTAAATAATTCACGATAGACATGGCTGAGTGAGCAATTCTAGGCTAACCGACTGTTTAGTCCTCTCAGCTCTACATCCTCGTACAGTAGTATCTACACATACGTCATCCAATACCTATTCTATCATCTGTGGCAGAGCCTATCATCCTTTACACTCTTCAGCTAGCTTGACGAACCAATAGAGATCTTACTCAACAACCTCCCTAGGTGTAGTTTACGGACAACCAGCCCTAAAATCCACTATCGAAAGTAGGAGATAGCATAATTTCCCCATCATGGCCAAGTCAAAAAGCCACAAAACGCATATCCCTGCCCTCAGCCAAGGTGCCATTAGCCAGCACAGGGAGGCCTCGTCGTCATTTGTGCGTTTCGTGGAGGATGCCGATCGACAAGGTCTTGCCCTTCGCCGGTTAGCGAGCGGCAACGAGAGCAACGACTCCAGTCATGCTCGCCAAAATTCATATCCTTCTTCACATTCACACGGCCGCAGAGAGCCTTCTCCGATCGGAAACCCCCTTGTACATGGGCGCATACCCCAACCAAACAGTAGAGGACAAGGGCAAAGGAACGGGTATGAGAATGGCCCTGAGCCTGGGCAGGAACGAGGCCAAGGACACGGCGGTTCACATCAGTATCAACATTCGTAGGTTTGCAGGCACTACGGATCAAACCCACTGTAACAATACCGTCTTTGCTAACTCCTTGCTCCCCATTTTCACCCGTACCAGTCACGAAATCCGCCCTGGTGCCTTGTATATGGGCCTGACTAGTCTCGATGAGGGGGGCCAAGGGTGGGATAGTAGGCAAACACCATTCACACACCTGCGAGGACGGCGACAACGAGGAAGGCCATCCGAGAACCGAGTGATTATCTCACCGCAGCTCCTACACCTGATTGATCGAATGGTCCAATGTCTCTTAGACGTCAGGGGGTCTGTGAGCGAACCGGTGAGCCCCGAACAAATGCTGTTGACAATCAGTACATTGATAGAAAGTATACGCATCGTCGGCAACTTTGTTCAATGTGATCTCCTACCCCTACTAGGCTAGGACTGGAATGTGTAGGCAGCGTTCAAGGAACAGCATGGTGGAAACCATATCTACAGCTTCTGGCAAACTGCATTGCAGTAGTTGCTAGATGGCTATTGAAGGGGCTTCACCAGGGCTGCGAGCGATGACAACATACATGGTATCCTCTGAAGCGTAGACAGAAGTATAACACTGATTGATGGACAAGCTGTTTTGCTTACTCAAGCTACTTATGAACAAGAACCTTCTATGTCTCACCATAGCGTAACATCCATCACACAGAATTTTATACTATCGAGCAATTCCCACTTTGACTGGCTAGGTATCTTTATGTACTCGATGGTACATGAATAGCGAGCAGTGCATCTTTCAGTAATAACCCGAGATTGATAGGTGACTATAGGTGGCTATGAGGGCTGGTAACATGAATAGGGTTGGACAGCAATGCGCCTCAGGCGAACGGATCGTTATTTGGATCGGTATTCCGAACGTATTCTGCAAGATTGGCCAGTTTCTTGGAAGTCTCCTCCCCGTACTGATCCGCAACGAAGGCAAAAGTAAGGTCAATACCAGCGGATACGCCGGAAGACTGTGCGAATTAAGCATAAACCGTTAGTGATGTACCATCCCTCGTCCGCTCTTCACGTCTTGCCAGGTAAATCCGATAGGTTGACGGGAGAAGGGGTAGGTTTCGTGTAGTATGAGCGCACTTGGATAGGAGGAAAAGGGGTTAAGGATACGCACCGTCCAGATGTTGCCATCCACGACCCACCGCGCATGGCGCACCCAGTTCACTTCCGGCCCCTGTGAGGTAGCCTGTGTTCACCAGTCGTTAGAATTTATTACTCGTTACCCACTGCCTCTCCCTCTTCTTTTGCCGTTTTTCCTAGAGGATTCTTTCGAACTGCCTGAGTGGACCAGCAAACAATGATACAGATCATGGACGTGCCTATGTTGCGGGAACAACTTTGAAGAAAAGAATCAGGAGATCTAAACATACCCAATCCCAACTCATCTTATTCGTCGTAGCGTTTTTGCCGTCCAGCAATCCCGAGCTGGCGACTACGGCGCTTCCAGTGCAGACGGTTAGAAGATAGCGGAGGCGAGGGTATACGCCCTTGACGAAATCCGCTACGCTGTTCATGGTGGTTAGGTTTCGGTTGCCGTAGCCTCCGGGGACTGGCGTGTCGGGTTATCTTGAGGTTAGCCTTTTTCGCCTTTCGTCCTTTAATTCCCTAGGTCCATTGAAGAGACAATATACCAGACTCTGGGAGGGAGAAGCTGATGACATCCTCCTAGCAAAAGTACAAACAGACACCAAAGTTCCAAAGTATCCAGTCAAGAAAATTACTCACCGAGCAACACGTCGAGATCGTCCGGGAAGTTATCAAAAGTATGTGTCGGAACAATGCTCTCGCCGATGTGGCCGGGCCCCTCGACGACGGTGTTGACGGGGTCAAGCGTGGCGGCGATGATGCTCAACTCAAGAGGCGTGTCCCGCGACAAGTTGTTCAGTACGTCCAAAGGACCGAAGACGTCGAGAGCCTGGTACCCTGGGTAGAGCGCTACACCGTAGTTGGTGGGCGGGGATAGTACTCCTGCTGCTGCGAGCGCCATGATGATTTTATATTTGCGTGAGGTTGTTGAACTTGGCGTGTAGGGGTAACGGGCGTTAAACGAAAGGTGAGGTTGAAGTTTTTGTGTATTGTCGCTTGCTCTTGCCGCTTGCCTCTCTGTTGCTCTTGGATACGCAGGTAAGAAGTATGAATGCCAACACGGCTCGGGCGACTTATATATATTGAGAGGGTAGGCACCCGTCTCGCGACCTCCAAGATGTCATTTAATGTAGGTAGGTAAGTAGGTGGGAATCTTGTAACATACACAAGCACATACACATACAGATCATCCAAGTTCACAACGTATATTCTTCTCATAATCACTCTTTTTAAATGAGTGGGCACCTAATGTGTCCACGAGCCATGTAAGACAATCGTTCTCATTCATTCTCATAATGCGCTCAATTGCATTAGTGTAAGTAGGGACCCGGGTGTGGGTTACCAGATGGCAAACAAAAGGGATGGAATCTGTAGGTGGTCTAGTCAAATCGTTGTCTCCGACGTCCTTCGGAGTCTGCGGGGTTAGTGAAACATGAAATAGGATGTTGTTCCGGTTCGCTCCTCCGACCTCGAAGGCTCGAGCCGGCTGACTGGGATAAAACAACCACGGGCTGACCTTTAGACTTGTTCATTTTTTAAAAAATTAATATTATATTAAAATAAGGAAGTACTGAAACAATAACATGGGTGATGGATGAGGGGAAAGGGCGCGAACGAACTTGCAAGCCTCGGTACTTACCCATCAGATGTTTATTCACGAGGAAAATACATACCTACTCACGTAGAACAGATGTTGGCTCATCCAGGTCAGGCCAGCTCGCACAAAGTCCCCCTGTTGGTCGGTTTTGACCATGCTACGTCCCCTTTTCTCCCTCTTTCCCTCTCTTCTTGATACTCCCTGTTGTCAGAGGTTTGTAGTTGGTCAATGAATGAAATCATCGGTGGAACGTGACGACCCGAGGTTAGGGAAAATGGCATTTGTTGTGAGATGCTCCTTCCCTGAAAGACGGATACCTACATACCAGTCGACTTCAGTCATTACTTTCACGCTTAAGACAGCAAGAGAAAAGCTAGACTAGAGAGATGATAGACATATTTCGTGGGAAGTGGTGGGAGAGGTGACATGGGAGAAGGGGGGGGGCGGGTTCGTTCCCATTCTCTGGGGCCTTTTCCATGCTGGAAATATTATGGAGAGGTATTGATAAAAATGATCGATAATAATACAAGAGTCGCACCCTGAAGTTGGCCCTTATCAGGAGCCTGCTATGAGAGCGAGCAAGCAACTTCGGACTCCTCCAATAGGCGATTCATCTATATATCTGCCCCCCCCCCCCTTGAACTACAGTATTTATATCACAGGTCTAAGGAGGACAAGAATCAGGTTTTTGTTCCAAGAAACCTCCCTGTCTTCTTATAGTATAGCCCTGAAATCTGGTAGGCGAAGGTAAGTAAGTAACTGGTCAGACTCTATGACCCTATCTGACAGCACTAATATTTGAATCATGGTCATACATCACACCGTTCCTTCTCGGTCGCCTTATATAAACTTTTAAGTACGGGTGTATTCGTCTGAATAAAAGGGAAAGAGCGGTCTCCTAGTCTTACACTCGAGTGCATATGACCGCAAGAAGTTTTAGTCAAAGTGACATCAGCGTTCCGACGGTCAACGTTCCAGTTGCCGTGAGATAAAGGCATTGGACTCGGAACGCCACTCCCAGGTAGAGTGAAACTAATATAAATTCCTGCTCCGACTTAGAACCTGGAGCAAATTACCAAGCTCTGTGTCCTAATAAGTAGCGCAGTCTATTCTATAACGGATCAGAGGCCTTCATAGTTAATAGCAGTACTAAGCCTTGCAGATGGTCTGGAAGGCAGATCGCCAAAGTGAAGGACGACAATAATCACCATTATATACCAGTATAACAGCCCAGTAGGGGTGTTGTTATTGTATTTATTAAGTGAGATAAAAAGGTGTGTTGTCTGCTTGACCTGCGCCTGGACTTGAAAGGCATCAGTTATAGATACCCCCCCCCAATAGTGTTTGCCATGTCTAACCCATCACTTAAGTTAGACAATAGGCAGTCCCTCCCTCTGTAACCGAGACAGGAGAAGCTGAGCCCATCATTTTCTTACGCCCGATGCCTAGTTCTTTTGCTCCTCTACTCAGCGCATGGATCTGTTACATATTCCACCAGAACCCACGGACTAAACTCCTCCAACAACCTCTCCCGCGCGATCTCCGCCTCGCTCTCCCAGCTTCCAAACCGGTACCAAATACAATTGGTACCTGGAGAAATCTCGCCGACATCGGTAACCCAATCAATATTCCAGACCATATAAGGAGCCCAAAACGCTTCTAGAAACCTGCGGTTCACGATTTCCGGACTGCCACGGATTCTCAAAATCCGGCTGCGGCCCGCCGCACGTTCCGAGAGGGTAGGGTGGACCAGGTCCCATTCGACTTGGGGCACCACACCATCCACGACAAAATTCCCCGCTCGTGCCGAGACATAAAATCTTTCGGCCGCCTCGCGCTCAAAGAAACATATGCGGGCATATGGATTGGCATCGGCAGGGGGGTTGCGGATGAAAACGTTTCTTACAGGGCCTGCCTGTCGGATTCCGGCGAGGAGAGACCTGTGTGTTGTGTTGGGGCCGAGACCGGTGATCCAGAAGGCTGTATTGAAGGCTTCGAGGAGCTCCTGGGTTGTCTCGGGACCAAAGAGCCGGTGCAGTGTAGCTATGGTTGTCCCGTGATCCATTTTCTTTTCTCTGTTGGTATCTTCTTTGTCTAAGGAAATGAGTACCGGTATCTGCGAATTTGAAAGGATTAGGGTTCTGGTATTTTGGCACTCGCAAGCTCTAGGCTCACAAAAATAGGGGGTTCTTACAAGCATGAAAGGGCTTGTAAAGGAATGGCATACTCTGTCCAAGATACTAAGAATGGTTGTCCAGGATAGTTGTTGATATGTGAAAAAGGGTTAAGGCATGAAAGTTTTCCTGGTTATATACCCAGAGCAGAACGTCGAGCAGGACGTCGAGCAGGATGTCAACAGAACTGACAATAGTCCCCTGCAAGGCGGGTCTTTTAAAGTTAACACCCGGAGTGATTTCAGAGCGTCGACAATATACATGATGTGGTATATTCTATTGGTGTCCATTGGTAAAAGATATCCTACACCCCATCCTAACACATTCTCATATTAGCAAATAACCTAATCTTACGGCAGAAACAAAAGTTCTTTCTCCCACGCTTCCATACTTACAACTGCATACACGGCGTTGCCCATCTTGGCAATTGCTGCCTGGAATAGCGCTTCGACAGACAGACGTGTCTCCTCGCCTTCGTTGAAAACTACTAAGTAAGCACCTGGTAGAGACTGCTTTGCCTCTAGCTGAAGAGCTCTCTATTTCTCTGTATCAACAGCTTACTCCAACGTTGCGGTATATCCAAAGCCACGCCATGCACTCTGAAAACATAGATGCTACTCAGTTTCAGCAAAGGTTTCATATAAAGGAGATATAACCAGCAAGACAAAAAGAGATACCTCAAGTACACCTGATTATGCCTTGGAAAAGGCGGTATTAGTGACCTATACATAGAGTAGCCCTGAACAGATCATCCAGCGCTTTCCTCCCTCTCACAAGCTTTAGAGCACCCCAGGTAGTTAATAATATTCATACGGACTGGTCACAACTCCTTACGTCTGGGAGAAAGGGATACCTAGAGACCAGGATACAAGAAACCCGTCACTGTAAAAGAGACTAGGCAAGTGAGTATACTCTCGATAGTACATCTTCCATTCCCCACGAACTGCTATATTAGGTAATCTGCTACACTCATCTCTTGGCAAGAGTGTTTAGAAGAGAGTCAAGCTTGGCAAGCTGACCTGTATAAAGCATACATATATACACGTGGGACTGCGATAACATCATACTAGGTAGGAGAGGGTAGATCCGTTCTGTGCTGAGTTATGTTTTGAGGGAAACAAGGCAGTAGGTAAACGGTATCGTCGTTGTTTTACCCTTGTCGAGTCTCCAATGAGTTCCTTACTTCCCATCGTGTCAGATCAAATTGACCATCGTCCCCCTTTTCCTCTTCTCTGCCTTTACCATCCCCCGGGGTACCGATTGATGATCTTCTAGCGCTACCTAACTCTCTATATATATACCTCCAAGAGAGACACCAATCTTCGATCTCGCTCCCGCATTACGTAAAGGTAGACTGCACAGCATTAGTCTTGGCTAGGTAGTGAGTGGTACGGCAGGTTGTAGAAGCAACTTAACAGAAGAGAACCGGCTTACCTCTCTGCTATAGACCACCCCATCTATATAAACTGGGCTACACGCACTGGATGGTTATCCAAGCGCCGCCTCGAAGTCCCGACAGCCAGCGTGCGGCTGAGTCTAATACATAGCAAGAACTACGGAGGATCGATAGGGCGATGTAGCTAGGTAGGGACTGGGACTGTCAATCCATATGTAGTACCTAGGCCGCATAAAAGGGGTAACCTAGTCTGGTATGTCTGGATTGTACGTGTAAGAGCAGGGGGAGGGCAGGTTGATATAACACATCGTAGAGGTTCATCATGTCCCTTTCTGCAAATAGTTGGGAGGTCTCTTCCCCTCCAATGGCGACGATGGTGCTTTAGTTTATTTCATGTAATATAAAGTTTCCGTTAGTGTCTTTTAACATGGACGCATGTAAATAGGCCCGTCTGATTGATTGTCGACTAACCTACACGTAGGTATGTATCTACGCGACGTATTTGGTGGTCTCAACTTTCATCTGGTACGCGTATAGCCGTGGTATTTCAAATCTAACCGACCAGTTGATTTGGTTCATCAGCCGCCGCATTACTGCCCTACTTTTAGCCGGGGAAGGGGAAGAAATCGATAGTCACTATTAGTGTTGCAACTACAACTATTTACGCTGCAAGTCAATCTTAAAAAATATGCTCCCAGTATGTGGGATGAGTTTGAACCGAGATAACCGACAGTTTACGAAAGCGGCCGACCTGTCAGCTGTGGCACCGGGGGTCCTGTGGCAAACCGTCCCGTCTATTGCAATGAATAATGTGCAGATGGTGGGCATGGTGGTTAATCTCTCCCGAAATATTGGAATGTCATCTAGTAAACAAAAATCGTCGCTAGACTATCTATCCAAATGAGAAACGAAAACAGCATGTCTACTTGCAAGGGGAGAGAAGATAGGTAAAGTACGAGTAGGTTTAACTAGTAGTGTAACGCAAGATGTGACGGTGTTTAGAGCCACCTACCATAACATTGTGCATTGCATGTTCGGGTCGGAGATGCATGGTGCATATCTCCGTCACGCAGTTGCCACCCACTGATTTGAGGCAACCGACCAAATTGCCAACCTTAAGGCTATTACAAGGGATATTGAATGTGATTGATGGCAGGTACCATCGATTGTGTGTTCGAACACCAAAGAGCGATGGGCCGCCCATCTTCCCAACTCACCAATGCCCAACATGTAATGTTCAAAATAAATATCGAAGGATTGGGACGGTGCGCAAGTCGGGTGGGATACCTGCCTATATCCAAATTGGTACATGGGACACGGCTGGTCGGGTTTTTTTTCTTTGGTTTTTTTTTGGTTTTGTTTTGTTTGTGTTGGTACGCCTGCCTTAGGGCGTGTTCGGTCTGTTACTTATTACTTATTAAAGTAGAGAAAAGCAATAATTATAAGAATTGTGTTTATCAAACTACTTATAATAAATATTTACTTTTAGTATACTAAAATTTGTTTACTTTTGCTTATATTGTATAGCTAATTAAATATGTTTATTTTGCTAAAAAACTTAGCATTTTTAGTAATAGCTTTTTATTTAATTATTTTGCTTATATAATATATTTTTACTTAGCTAAAGCTTTTAGCGTAATAAAAAAAGTAAATATAAGCTTAGCTAAAAGTATTACTTTTAATTTAGTAAATTTATTAAAGTTATTTTATTATTAATATTAAAAGTACTTAAAATAGCTATAATTTTTTAAAATTAGCAGCTTTTATAAAAAGCACGCTAGTAGCTTATTGCTTATATAATTACTATTATAATAAGTAGTAATATAAAGTATTTAAAGTATAAGATTTATATTAATAACTAGTTTAAGTATAATAGGGCACTTAGCTAAAAAACCTATTTGCTAAGCTATTTGTATATAAACTACTTATTAGCTAAAGCTACGCTAACTAATAGCTAAAGCTTTGCTAGTTATACTTTTTTTAATTTTTTTAGCTAGTTTAGTTACTTACTTAGCTAATTAAATAAAAGTTATTTAATATACTTAGTTTTTAAAATTGCTAGCAATATTATTTTATAACTACTTTATTACTTAAACCTTTATACTTTTATATTTTTATATTTTTAAATTATAATATAATATTTAGCAAAAAGATTTAAACTAAAAACTAAGTATAGTTTATAACTATTAAGCAAATAACTAGCAACAATATAAATAAGCTTAATAAACCTAACACTAAAAATAAGCAATAAAAATTAAAAAAACTAGCTAATAGTTAAGCTAAATTTATAAATAACTAAAAATAAAAAAGTAATAATAAACGTAATAAAAAAAGTAAAAAACCTAATAGTAAACTAAAAAATTTAAAATAAAATATGCTACTTATTAAAATAAACAATTAGCTAATAGCTAGTAACTTTTAAAAAAGTTAAAAAAATAAAAGCTATTTTTTTTATTTTAAGCTGCTATTATATAATAGCTTATTTAATAAAAGCTTTTATTATAATAATTTTTATAAAAGTTTAAAAAGCTAAAAAAATAATTTTTTAAACTAGATTATTAATATAATAAACTAAAATTTATAATTGCTTTAGCTACTTACTAAGTAAAAAAAGCTATAATATAAAAATAACGCTAAAGCTTTTATATATAATTATAAGTAGCTAAAATAAAATATTATTGCTATAAAAATTAAAAACTAAATTATAGCTATAAAAAAAAATAATTAGTAAAAGCTTAGCTATAAAAATTTAATATAAATTATATAAGCTTTAATATAAGCTAAGTTTAATATTTAAATAAATTAGCGTTTTTATTAAAATATATTAAATTATAATAACTTAAAAAATAAAGCTATTTTTAATAACTTTTAAAAGTTTATTTAATAAAAAAACATTAACTTAAAGCTATTTAAGTAAACTTTTTAAAAGTAATTATATAAGCTTTAGTAATAAAAAAATAAAAACTTAAAAGATTTTTTTTTATTAGTAAGTATTAATATAAAAGCTTAAAAGTGCTATATTATTAAAAAATAATAGCTAACTAGCTTTTAACTATTAATATAAACTTTTAAAAAAACTAAAAAAAGTTTTAATAAAGTAATATATATTGCTTAATAATATAGTTATAGTTTATTAAAAAGCTAAAAAATAATAAAGTACTTAATATTATATTAATAAAAAATATAAGCTATTATAAAAGCAAAAATATGCTAAACGCTTATTAAAGCAAAAAAAGTTAGTAAATAACTTAAAAGCGCTTAAATAGTTTAAAAAAAAAACTAATAACTTATTAAAGTAATAAATAAATTAAAATTAAAATAAATTAGTATATACTAGCAATAGCTTTATAAAGTGCTACTATTATAGTAAAAAAAGCTATATAGCTAAGTATTGCTTAAAAAATAAGCAATTAGTATTAAATTGCTAATTAAATAAAGTTAAGCAAAAATTACTAAAATAGCTTAAAAGTAAAATATAAAACGTTTAAATAGCTTAGTTAAACTTTAAAAATAAAAAGTTAAAAGCTAAGCTAAAGTAAGTTAATATATTTAATTTATTTTAATAAAGTTTTATAAAACGTTTAGTATTATAAAGCTATTTTAAGTAGTAGTTATAGTTTTTTTAAGTAGTAAGTAAAAGCTAAAAAAAGTTATTATAAATATAAATATAAAAGCTTAAATTAATATTATATATAAAAACTTTTAAAAAAAATACTTATAAAAAGTAAA
>MU401765.1:0-36889 GCA_022579005.1 Poronia punctata
AATAATAAAAAGCTTTTATATTAATAAAATAAGCTATATTAAATTATTAAAGCTATAAGTAATATACGCTATAAGCTTGCTAAAATAAATAAATAGTAGCTATATAGCTACTATTTTATAAAGCAGCTTTAAGCTTTTTATAAAAATAATAAAAAAGTATTAAGTACTAAAAAATTTTAACTTAAACTTTTAAACTATTAAAAATATTTTTTTTAAAAATAAGCTTATTAATAAACTAAATTTAAAACTTTTAGTAATAAATAATAACTTTGCTTTAAATTTTTATAAAAACTATAATTACGTTAATAGCTTTTTTAAACTAATAAATTTTAACACAGTAGCTATTAACTACGTTTATAAGTTTAGTATAATATAAAATTAACTAAATACCTTTATTTACAATATGTTTTGTTTTAAAAAACTTAGCTAGCATTACTTATTTAATAAATTTAATTTTTAGCTTTTTAGTCTTATACTGCTTTTAAAAAAAATAGTAAAATAACTTTATAATATAAGCATTACGCTAGCTTTTTACTTTTAAAAGCTTTTTATTTATATATTTCTTTTATACTTATTACTAATTCTGTTTAATTTTATTATTTTTAAATATTCTTTATTTATTTATATATTAAAATTAACAACTTGCTTTTAAAAAATATAGCGTTAATACTTTTTTTATGTTTTATATTAATTAAAATAAAAAGTATACTTTGCTGCTTTTAACTGTTTATTTTTTAATATTTTTATTTAATATTTTAAAATATATGTCTTTATTTTATTTTTTATATAAATTAACGCAATACTTAGTTTTTTTAAATATCGTTTTTACTTTTTTGCCTTCTTTTTTTTTATTTTATATATAATTACTAAATTTTTTTTTTAAAGCTTTATTTAATAAACTATTTATACGTTAACTATATAAGCTTTTTTAGCAATAATATAAATATTAGCTTATATACTTTAAAGTTAATAATAAATATAAAGCTTTTAGTTAAATTAAACGCTATAAGTTGCTATATTTTAAAAAGTAAATTAACTATATTATAAAAAATATAAAATATGCTTTAAACTATAAATATATAGTTTTTATAAAAACTACTTTAAAGCTCTAAATTAAAAATATACTTAAAAAATAGCTATATGCTTAAGCAAGTATTTATATTTAATTTAATAAAACGCTTTTTATAGCATATATAAAAAATAATATTTAGTTAGCTTGTTTATTAAATTAAAAGCGCTTTATACTAACGCTAGTTTTATAATAAACGTATAAAATATTTACTTTATAGTTTACTATTTTTATCTTTAATATAAATAAGCTTTAAGTTAAAGTTTTCTTTTTTATTAAAGCTTTTATAAGCTTAATAATATATTTTAAAGCATTACTAGCAATATAAAAAAATAAATAAACTAGCTAGCAAATATAATGCTTTTAAGCAATATTATTAACAACTTTAGTTTTTAAAGCTTTAAGCATTTTTAATATATTAGCACTTACTTAATTAATAAAAAATTAATATAATACTTTTACTTTTTACTATTTAAAACTAAAAACAGTTTTTATATTTCTTTTTATAACTAGCTAAGCTTTGCTTATTTTTTTAGCTAAGCTTAGTAACTATTTTTTATAAATAATATTAGTACTAAAGTTTTTATTAATTACGTAGTTTATATTAGTATTGCTTTTATTTATTTTTTTAAATTTTAAAGTATTTATAGTAAAGCGTAGCATTAATTTTAAAATAATAAAGTAGCAAAAAATATTTAAAGACTTAAAAAAAAGCAAAAAGGTAAATTTTTTTTTTTTAGCTTTTTAATACTTTTTTTACTACTTTTTTAATAAAAACTTATATTAGCTTAATAAATTATAAATAATATATAATTTTAAGTTATTACTAATAAGCTAGCCTTATAAAAATTGTTTAATTTAATAAGCAAACACTTAGAAATTATAAGTATGTTATAGTAATTTATACTTATAATTTTAAGCATTTAATAAAGCAAATTTTATTAAGTTTTTTTACTTTAGTTTATTATAAAAGAAACTAAAAAAAAATACTTATTATAATTTTATTTACTTATAGTATACTATACTTATAAAAAACAGCTTGCAAACTTACTTTTATTTTTTTAATTTATTTTTATACTTATACTTTTTTTTTAAAAAAAAAAAACTTTTATTTTTATTTTTTTATTTTTAATTTGCTTAGTATTATTATTTACTTTATATATTTAATTTATTACTTTTACGCTATAGTAAACTAGATTTTAGTGCTTAAAAAGCTAGCCTTATAAAAGCGTTTAGCTTTTATTTATTTTTAAAAACTTTTATTTATACTTATAAATATTTAGTAAGCTTACTTTAAGCATATTAACTTATTACTAAGCTATATAAAACTATAAAGACTTTTAAGTAGTAAAAATATTAATAATAATAAAATTAACTCCTTACTTTTTAATAAAAAGTATTTAAATTTTATTTTTTAAAATATATAATAAAAAAAAATATTTAGCTTTTAGCTTAGTATACTAATTAAGTACTACTATTATAAATAGCTTTTTAGCAGTAAAATTATAATAAGTATTTATTTAATTTTAAAAAACCAACTTAATATTTTAATTAAAAATATGTTTAGCTAGGCTATAAGCATATTTTAAAACTTTTTATTTAAGTTTTTTAGTAGCTACTTAAAAAAATAATTATAATAATAATTTAAAAAAAATATAATTAATACAAAGCTTTTAGTTTTAAAAAGATATATTAGCAATAATTATTAAACTTTTATTATAATTAGTTTATATTAGTAAAAAGCTTATATATTTAATTTAATAAGCTAGGCTTTTACTTTTAAATATATATAAGCAATAAAGCTTTTAGTAAATATTTAGCTATTAAAAACATATAAAGCTTTTAAATAATATAGTTAATTTAATGCTTAGCTAAGCTTTTAAAGTAAGCTTATTAGTATTTATTATATTAGTTATATAATTAATAACTAAATATAAAGCTTTATTAAAATAAAAAAGCCTAGTGCTTATATTAGCTATACTTTAATAAGCTTTACTAACTATATTGTTTATATTTAACTTAATAATTTTTAATATTTTTACTAAGTTAACTTAAAATTTAAATTTTAAAAGATTACTTATTAAAATATATATTATATAGCTATATAAAAGCATACTTGCTTTTTTATAAACAAAGCATATTTTTAATTTTAATATTAATATTTTATACTTTATAAAACTAAATATTAATAGCTTTTATAGCTTTGCAAATTTATATAATAAAAACAATAATAAAATATAGTACTAATATAAGCTAAAGCACTTAATTAATATAGCGCTTAAAATTTGCTACTAAAAATAGCTTACTAATAAAAAAGTAGCAATTATTATAAAATATTTTATAAAAAGCTATTATTTTAACTTTTGTTTTAAATACTTTACTATAGCTATTAAACTTATATAAAAGGTTTATTTTATAAAAACTTAAGCTTAAAATAAAATTACTTATAACTTATAATAAAAAGCTATTATTTATAAACAAATATTAGCTTATTTTATTTTAAAATATTATAAAAAGCTTTAGTAGTATATTATAATAGTTAATTATAATTAAAAAGTAACGTTTATTATTAATAGTTTAAATATATTTAAATAAAGTACTAAGTATATTAAAAAAAAACTATACTAAGTATATTTAATTGTTTTTATTATATTGCTTACTTTAAAACATGTTATAATAGTGCTTTTATTAATATAGTATAAAAGCTAAAAATATAAAATGCTTAATATTATTTATATAGTTTACTTATTTAAAGTTTTAAACTAGCTTAATTTTTTAACTACTAGCACTTATAATAATTATTAACTTTAAAATATAGCTACTTTATTAATAGCACTTAAAAATATAGCTAAAGTTTATTTTACTAAATAAAAAACTATATTAGCAAAGCTAAATTAATAAAAAGCCTTGCAATTTTAAACCCTTATAATAACTATAACTAGGTTTACTAAACTAAATATTTAAACTACTTTAAAAGCTTTACTATAATCTTTTATAAGTATAGTTTTAATTACTTTTTTATAAAAAGATATTAATATAATAAGCACTTTATTTAAAGCATTAATAATATGCTTATTAAGCAAAAAGCCTTTTATTAATAATAATTATAACTAAAAGCTAAAAGCTTTACTAGTTAAAAAGTTTTTAAAAAAAGTATAATAGTATTAAACTTAGTATAAGCTTTATAGTTTTTTTATAAAAGTAAATAAATATATACTTAAACTTACTATTAAAAATATTATATTATAGCAATATTAACAAAGTACGCTAAAGCAATTTGCTACTAATATAAGTTTAAGTCTAGCTACTACTTTATATTATAAAGTTAATAAAACTTTTTTATAATATATAACTTGTTTTTAGCTTATTTATTTTTATAAGTAAAAAAGTTAAGTATAGTACTATGTAAATATAGCAGCTTTTAACGCTATAATAGCTAAAACAAAGTTTTAGCAACTAAAGCAAGCTACTATTAAAGGTAATAATAAGCAATTTTAATAGCTAAAACCTTTAATAGCTTTAAATAGCTATAAAAAGCTTATTAAATAATAAAATAAAAAAGTATTATATTAATTTTACTAAAAAAAAAGTTTTTATAATATATTAACTTATTTTAGCTTTAAAGTGCTAAAAACAGCAACCTTTTTTAGCTAAAAAAGATTTTAACGTAATTAGTATATATACTAGTTATGCTTTACGTTATAAAGTAACTATAAAACTAAAAAAAGCTAGCTTAATTTTTATTTTTATATATATAGCTATTATTTTTACATTACTTTTTAAACTTTAATACTTAACTATTTATTATATATATAATATACTAAGTTATACTTTTTAAAATACTTTTATAAAGCTGTAATTAATATAAAGCCCTTAAAACCTAGTTAATGCGTTTACTTTAGCTAGACCTTTTTTAGTATAAAGTTAAAGTAATTTTTAGAAATCTTTAATTTTATCGCATTATAAAAGCACTACTATATTAATAAAAAAAACTTAAAAAACACTTTTAATACTAAAAAAGTTTGTTTTATATATAAAAGCTTTTATAATTTACTTAATTTTTAGTATTTCTTTTATAAAAACGCTAGTAAAGATTTTATAATAAACACTTAAATTGCTAACTATATTAAGCTAAAAATAAAATATAACTTTAAGCTTAAAATCTTTTTTAAAGCTTATAAAACTATAAAAATAAGTATAAAAAAATTAAAATTAATAAAAAGCCTATAAAAAAAACAACAACAGGTTATTACTTGCGCTAGCTTTAAAGCAAGCAAATAGTAAAAAGGTAGCTTATATTTTTTAAAAAACTTTATTATTTTTAACTTAAAATCTACTTTTTATATTTTTAATAAAATAAGTTATTTTTATAACGTTAATAAGGTACTTAATAAAAACTTTATATATACTAATAATATAATTATGCTAATTTAAGCATATAAAAACGTTAATATAATAATTTAAAGCATTTTAAAGCTTTTTACTTTTTAGCTTAAAAATATAGCTTATTATAAAAATCTTATAACTAATTTTCTTTTATTTAAAACTTTAAGTTTAAAAAAAGTTTAATAAAATATAAAGCTACTTAAAAGCTACTTTTAAAAAATAAACAGTTTATAGCTATACTGTATATAAAACTAATATAAACAGTATATTTTAAAATATTTACTTTTAAATATAAACAAAGCTTTTTTTTATGCTTAAAAAAACTTGCTAATAATATATACTAAAAAATTAGCATTTAAAGCAAATTTTCTTTAATAAAACTTTTAACTTAGATATTTAAAACTTAATGCTATTTATTACTTAGTTAGCTAAGCAAAAAAAGTAAAAATTAGAAAATCCTTAAACTAAAATATAAAACTAATAAATTATTTAAGCTATATATATAAAAAGCTTAAAAACTAAATTAATAAAGCACTAAAAAAATAGCTAAACTGTTTATTTAAACGTATTACTATAAACTAGCACTTATATAATAAAAGTATTAAAAGTAAAGTATTAATATTACTTATAATTAAAAAATATTTAAAGTATTTGTTTAATTATTATTTACTAAACTTTAAAGTAAGCATAATATTAAAAACACTTAAAGTTTTTATATTAAAAGTTAAAATAGTTTATAGTAAATAAGTTAATATAATTAAATTATATAAGTAACTATTATAGTTTTATAAAGTTAAAAATTATTTTATTAATAAAAATTTTATTATACTTAAAATTTTAGCTTTAAATATTTAAGCTTAAAATAGCGTTGCTAAGCAGTTTAGCTAAATAGTTAAAAAGTGCGCTTAGTATATAAAAGCTAGCATAAAGCTTTTTAAAAGCTTATAAGTTAAAATTAATAAAGCTGCTATATATTTAGTAAACTAAATACTTAAATATATATTTAACTAAAAAACTTTATATAAACGTTTTTATATTTACTTTAGCGCTTAAAATAGCTATATTAAAACTAAAAACCTATATTTAAATTATTTATAAGTTTATAAATATAAAGCCTATACTTTTACTACTAATATAAAAAAAGAAAAAACTTTTAAAACTAAACTTTAAAGCTTAAATAAGTTACTTTATTAGCTATAAGTTAACTAATATATATAAAATTTAAAACCTTTTAACTAATTATATAATTTATATTAAAAATATAAAATTTAATAAAAACTAAATATTTAATAAAAAGCTTAAAAAACTAAAAAATAAGTTTTAAATACTTAATTACTAATTTTTTACTAATTTTTTAAACAAACCTTTAATGTTTAAAACTAAGCTTTATAGCTTTAATTTTTATAAAAATTAAAAAAATATAAAAGTTTTAAGCATAATTTAAATATTATTAATAATATAAATAATAAGCAAGCTATTAAAAATATAGTAAACTTTAAGTTTACTAAAGCTAATTACTTTTATATTAAGTTAAAATTTTAACTTTATTTATTACTTTTATATTTATTTTTAAATACTATAATACTTATAATACTTATAACCCTTATAATAATTAAAAATGCTAATTTTAATAAGCATTATAATAATCTTTTGCTTTACCTTTATAAAAACTAAATAAAACCATTTATTAATAAGTGTTATAATAATTTTTTAACTTGCTTTACTAAGCTTTATACTAAATTATTAAAATTAAGCTAATAAGCTTATATTAAAGTAAATAAACAAATAAAGTGCTAAAAAGCTATGTTTAATAATAAATGCCTATATACTTTTAAATCTAAGCATAATATACTAGTAAATAAAGCTAATAAAGCAAAAGCGCTAAAATAATTTTTTTACTATTTTAAAAGCACTTTTTAAAAAAGGAAAAATTATAAAAAATAACTATTATAGTTATACTTTAAAAATAAGTATAAAATAATATTTTAATATATTAAAGCAAGCTTTTACTTTTTTTACGCTTTTATAAAAAGCTTTTAAGCTATTTTGTAAAAAGTAAGTTTATAAAAGCTAAAAAAGTTTAGTTAAAAAGTTATAATTAAATAAGCTTTTAAAAAACAGTTACTGTTTTTATAGCTAAAAATTAATAAATTTTAAACTATATATAAATATATATTTATAAGTTTAATAAAAAAGGCTTTTACTTAAAAAGCAAAGCTTAGTTAGTTATATATAGCAATTAATAGCTTATATATAAAAGTAAAATAATATACGCTTTTATACTTATAAGCAAATCTTTTAAAGCTTTTATAGCTATTATAGCTAAGTTTAACTTTAAAATAAAACAATATAATATAATTAACGCTTTTATTAACGTAATAGTTTATAAAAATATATATATAAAAATGCTTTATAAGTATAAAAAGTTTAGCTTTATTTTAAAGCTTTTTAAAATATTTTATAGTTTAAAAAGATTATTGCTTTTATAGCAAAAAAAACTTATATTTATGCTTAAAACGCTTAGATTTAAGCTAATACTTTGTTAGCCTTATTATTATATAAAAAACAAAATTTTTATTTTTATTTATATTAACAACTTTATAGTTGCTTACTAAAAGTTTTTAAAAATTAAAGCTTTTAAAAGTATTAAAAATTAAAAAAATAATATTAACTAATAAAAAGCTATGATTTAAAGTAGCTTTTAAAAGTAAACATTATTTATAATTATTAATAAAGCTTAATTTAGCTATTTTAGTTTGCTTATATTAAAAAAATATATAAGTTAAATAACCTTTTTAATAAAATGCTTTTTATACTAATAAAATCTATTAAGCTGCTTTTTTATAATAAAATAGCTACTTTAATAAAATTTGTTACTATTAATAAAAAATTAAATTTATTATATAAATAGCAATTATTATTAAGCTAAATATAGCTTTTGCTGCTTTATAACTTTTAAAATTTAATAACAACTTTTTTTAAGCTTACTAAGCTATTATTAACTAAATATTAAACTATTCTTATATAAATTAATATTTTACTTTTTAATATAGTAATAAAAATAAGCTTAATATAGCTAGTAATTTAATTTTTGCAAATAATACTATTAATTAAAAAAGCTTATAAGCTTATGCTATAACTTTTTTAAAAAAACTTATTAGCTAGCAAGCTAATAAATAAAATATAGTGTTTATTTTTACTACTAAAGCAAAGCTTTTTACGCTAGTTTAGGCTGTAAAAAAAGCTATATTTATTAGTTAGCTTATTTATAAGCTAAGTATTAATTTAAAAACTAAGTATATTATTATTTAATATTATAACTAATAAATAATTAGTTTAGTTAATAAAAATATTACTATACTAAAAATAAAATTATAGTATATTAATATATATAATTACTAGTTATAGTAAAAAGTAATTAATAAAATACTTTAAGTAGTTTATATACTTATAAATTTAATAATAGCAAATAGTTTTATAAAGTTATAAGTATATAATAAGTAGTTAAGCTTTTTATAGCAAGTTAACTTAGTTAATATAAAAACAATATAGCTTTAAAAAAAGCTTTAACTAGTTACTATAAAAGTGCAAAAAAAGTAAATAAATTAAATAAAAAAACTAAAAACACTACGTTCAAAATTATAAATCTTTGTTTATTATAATTTAAAAGCGTTATTTTAGCTATAAAATAGTTTAACAAGTTAGTTTATTTTAAAAGAATATATTAAATCTAATAAGGTATAAAAAAACTAAAATTAATATAATGCTTACATAGTAAAAATAATATAGCTAAGGTAAAAACTACTATAAAAAAATCCTTTTATAAAGGGTTTTCCTTTACTTATTTAATATAAAAAAACTTTGCAATAAAAAAAAATACTTCTTTTTATGCATTACGCAATATAATTATACGTTATAAGCTATATTGCTAAGTTTTAACATAAGCTACTTAGTTAGCTATACTGCTATTAACTAATCTATAACTATATATATATTAAATATATATAATTAATTAATATATATATATATAACTAGTTTATAAATATACGTTGCTTAACTTTTATAGTTAAGCAATATTTATATTTATTTTAATTATATATATATTAAGCAGTTTAACTTGCGCTTTATTTATAATAGCTATAAAGTAAATTGTATTTATTTCTTAATTAAGCAGTAACTAAAATATACTCTATATACTTTACTTTTTTATTATTATATACTTTTTATTTTAGCTTTATATTTAATATAATAATTATTAAACAACTTAAAAGTATTTTTACTTAGTAGTATATAAATAATATATAGTATATATACTTTGTATTAAGTATACACTTTTTTTATTAGTTATTATATATAACTTTATTAGTTATTATATATAACTTTATTATAAATAAACTTAAAATAATTGCAGCGTAATATATAAAGTGCGCGGTTAATCTTTTAATTAATGCGCTATATATATTATATTTTTTAGAATAAGCTTTGCTTATTTATTTAATATTAAATTAATTATTGCTTTTTTTGCTAATATATATTAAACTCTTTTTAATTTTAGTAGTACTTATTTTAATATTTTTAATATAAATTTATTATATATTATATACCTTTTATTTAAATTAAATATTTTAATAATATAATAAAGCCTTTTTAACTTTTATGGTATATAAAGAAAAACACTTTAAAATAAAACTTAATTTTTAAATTAAACTTAAAATCTAGTAAACTAAATATAATTAATTAAAAAGAAATTTATTAGTATAGTAAATAAAGTAAATACAAAAAATAATTTAAAGTAATTAGTACTTTTAGCTTTTATAGTTATATTTAGCTAAAGGTTTTATAGACCTTTAAAAAAACTTATACTTAAAACTTTATTTAATTACTTACTTTATAGTTAAATGTTATATTTATACTTTATACCTTATTAAATATAAACTTTATATTTTTACTTTTAAAAAGTTTTTAAGTACTTTAATTTTTTATTGTTTAACTATATATCGCTTATATATTAGTTAAATATACTTTTATTAATATTTTAGTTAAGTTTATATATCTTTAGCGCTTAAAATATTTAATTTTCATATACTAGTTTTTTTATATACTTATATTTTTTAATTACTAGAAGTGTTTTTTTCTAAATACTAACTTTTTAGTTTAAATTAGTATTTTAACTACTAGTTGCTATAGCTTAATTAAAAAATAATATATATATATATTATTTATTTATCTTTTTTTATTTTTATACTAGTTATCCTAGCTGATTATATAATCCTTTTTATAAGTATAAAAAGTAAACGTTTTTTGCTTATATTATAGGTTTCTTTTACTTTTAACTTTTTAAATAACTTATATATATAAGCTATTTTCTTTTTAACGCTTTTATTATATATACTATACTAACTTTATGCTTTTTATATTTAAAGCTTTTATTCCTTTATATTTTTATAACTTTAATAAGTATATATAGTAATATTAACTAATAATGTTTATATTGTTCTTTATTTTCTTTATTTTTTTATTTATACTATATCCTTTTTATATTAACTTATTTTTTGTTATATATTATTTTAAAATAGTTTTACCTTACTTTTACTTTTACACTTTATGCTTTTTTTATTTTTATAAGCTTTGCTTTAATACTAATGCTATTTTTTATATTGCTTATTGCTACTATTTTACTTATATTTATACTAGTATTACTACTACTTTAGCTTGCTAAGTAGCTTACTATACTAATAACATTTTTTTAAAGAAATTACTACTTAGTTTTAGTTTTATAAAGCTTTTAAATTTAAGTAAGTTACTTATATATATTTCTATTATATAATTATATTTACGCTTTTTTAACTTTTAAATATTATAAATATAATTTAAATACGTTTACTATATTAAAAAACCAATTATTGCTTTTTCTTTTTATATTAATATTTTTATTATTTTTTTAATTACTGTTTTTCTTTTTTGCATTAGTTTTTATATTATTTTTTTAGTTTATTTTCTAGCTTAATAAATTAAACTTTACTTTTAAAAAAAAAGGTATTATATAAGCTTTTATTTTTTTATTTTTTCTAAAAAAGATTTAAAACAACTTTTACTTTTTATATTTTACTTTGCTTTTTATTTTTCAACTTTTAGTATTGCTTTTAGATTTGCGTTTGCTTTTGCTTACTATATGCTTTACTTTTTTAAACTTTTGCTTAATAAGCTTAAAGAAAAAAATTATACTACTGCTTTTTCTTTCTTTTAAGTACTTAGGTTTTTAATAGTTAGGCTTTTTATTAAAATTATTAAGCTGTTTATTATAATGGTAAAAAAGCTTTAATTTTTGCTCGCATAAGCTTTTTTTCAGGTTTTTTTTAATGTTTTTAGCTTAATACCTTTACGGTATTTAGCTTTATAGCTTACTTTAAGTGCTAATAGCGCTTTTTTCTTTATTACGCTACTTATTATTATTTTATAAATGAAATTATTACTATAAAACCCTTTTTTATTTTTATTTCCTATTTTTATATTACTTTTAATTGTTGCTATAAAGTAAATATTAGCTATTTTAATATAGCTAGTGCTAGCCTTTAATTATATTATTTCTATTATTATAGTTATTATAGTTATAAACTAATATAAGTACTTTTTATATATACTTTATTATATTTTTATATTAACTTAAACTATATAGTAATATTAAGTTATATAACTTTATTCATTGCTTTTATAAAGCTTTATGCATTAAATAAATTAAATGTTTTTAAAATAATGCTATAAGTTTTTTTTAAATAATTATTATGCTGATTAACTTTATATTAGCATATTAGTAAGCTTTGCAATACCTTTTGCTTTTTTAATATTTATTAAATTAAGCTGCTAATTAATATATAAGCTTTTTAAAAATGTATTATATAAGTAGTTAGCTTAAAAGTTATTTATTTAAAACATAAGTCGCTAGTTTAGCTTAAAGGTTGTTTAAAATTAAGTAATATTAGCTTAACCTTTGTTTATTACGTTTTTTATATTTTATAATATATTTACTATTTAGCTTATATATACTTTTTAACTTATTTCTCTTTATACTTTATATTATATGCTTTTTATATATATTATATATATTTTTATCTAGCAGTTTAATATATTTTAAATTAAGCATTATATAAAAGTTTTTAAATATAATATAAAAAAGCTTTTTACTTAAATTATTTAGTAGCATATTTTTAGTTAAAATATACTTAATTTTAAAAGCTTTTTAAAGTATTTATATTAAACATATATATTTTATATATTTATATATTATAACTAAGTGCTAACCTTTTTTAAATTGCTTATTATAAGGTTAATAGCTTAAGTATTATTATAGTAAATTGTTTAATTTTTGTTAATATTTAAGCATAGCTTTTTTAATAAATCTTTAATTATTATAAGCTTTTATACTATTACTTTTAAAATAATTAGCTTTGTTTTAATTATTAATATAAATATAATATATTATTAATACGCTTTTTATATAATAAAGCTACTTTAAAGGTTTATTAAGAATTTATAAGTTAAGCGTTACGTTTTTTAATTATTTGCAAAAAATGCATTACTTATAATAACTAGGGCTTAAGTTGCATTTAGCATATTATTGATTATTTCTTTTAAAGTATACGTTTAAAACAAGTATTGAATTATTTAATTTATAGCTTTATAATAATTTGATTTAATATTTATAAAAAAGCATAATAGTAGTAAAGCTATATATGCTATATTTAGTTTAATTATAATTGCTATATAAATAATCAATTTAACTTTGTTTTAGTATGCTTTAATTTTTAGTATTATTATAGTGGTTTTAAATTTTATAAGTGCTTTATATAATAAAAATATAATTAGTATTTAGCTTAAATTAGCTCAATAAAAGCGCTTAGCTACTTTTTTAATATTTTAATTATAAATTAAACTTTGTTTTTAAATAATGTATATTTTTAAAAACTATATAATGTTTTTTTAGTTTTTAATTTTATTGCGCCTTTTAATTTTTCAAATAATAATAGCTACTTTATACTTATTTAATTTATCAAAAATAATTAAGAAATTATTAATATAAAATATAATAAAAACTAGTTAATTTTTAGTATACTATAAATATAGTTTTTAAGAAATAATTTAAGCTTAAGTATTTTAAATATTAATATAAATCTTTATATTAAAAACGTAGCAGGTTTTTTAATTTATAAAGCGTTTTAAGTAATAATATTACTTAATCTTTAGTTATAATTAACTTGTTTAGTACTTTATATATTACAAGTTTTAATTTTTAGTATATTATATTAAAGAATGTACTTTTAATATAAAATTGCTTAACTTTATAATTTCTTTTAGCTATAATTGCTATTATTGTTAGTCTAGCTAAGGTAAATATAATTATAACACGTTATTATTAATAGTGCTATGTTAACTTAATTAATTAAAAAAAAAAGTTAAAAGGACTTTTTTTAGCAAGTTTATATAGCTATAAAGGTATAAAGGTTACTTTGTACCTATTAGCAATATAAGAAAAACACAAACCTGCTACGTATTTAATACGTAAAAAACCTATACTTTTTATATATTAGTTATATACTATATACGTATACTATATATATACTTTTTTAATAAAGTAAGTTTATTATAATTTAAAATTAATCTATAAAAAGCTAAATATTTATGTTTATAAAATATTTAAGTTTTAATAGCTTTAATATAGTTAATAATGTTAAAAGTATTAAAAAAGATTTTAATACTTACTATTTTTTAACTATATTCTTATTTTTTATGCCTTTATTTTTAATTTATAAGCAATTTATTATTGCTTTAATTTTTATTTATATTTAATTTACTATAATAAAAAACTCAAATGCTTAGTTAAAAGTTTTCTTTTGTAAATAAATTTGCAAGGTTATCTTTTTTATTAATTTAATATACTTTTATAATCTTTTTTTGCTTATAAGACTTTTATAGCAATATTATACTAATTATAAAGCGTTTTTTATACATATTCTTAAGCTTTATAAAGTATTAATAAAGCAAATTAGAATTAGTATAAAGTACTAAAAAATTAAAATTAATTTAAATACTTTAAAAATTAAGTATAAAGTAGTATATAAAGCAATAGCGCTATTAACTTTATTAACTATACTATATAGTTTACTAGCAAAAGTAAATTAAATAATGTATTTATATTTACTTAACTTTAAATAAATAATATTGCTAATAATTTTATATTTGCTTTGCTTATAGTTTAAAATTAATTTAGTAGCAAAAATAACAATAAAACTAATTTAAAAACTTAAGGTAGTATTATTAGCAAATAATTTATTAGTAAAACATAAACAACTTTGCTTTTATTAAGTTTTAAAAATATATATGTTAATTTATAGTACTTATTTTTAATTTGCTAGTTAATTTGCTTGTTTAACGCTTAACTACTATTTTTTATAAGTTTAATAACTTATATAGCTATTAATAAGTTAAATATAGCTTTAAGTTAATAAATACTGCTAATATATATACTACGTGCTTTTTAGCTAACGTATTACTAAAAAGTATTAACTAAAACAAAGTTAATTTTAGTTAAATTCTTTATTTAACTTTTTTATATAAAAATTATTTTGCTATTTTAAAAAATAACTTTTATATTATTAAACTTAATTACTTATTTTTTATTAAAAGATTGCCTTAGTTTTCCTTTAAATTTAGCTTTAATAAGTTTGCTTTTCTTAGCTAAAAACGTAAGTATAGTAAATAATAAAGTTTTATTTGTTTATATTATAATAATGCTAAATTTATTATATTTGCTTTTTATAAATAATAAGTAAAAGTTATAGGTTAAAGTTATTATTTTAAGTTAATTTTAATAATATTTGAAATAAGTTTAAAACTAGTATAAACTAAATTTAGCTAAACTATAAAAAAGATAAAGTAATTAAAAAATAATACTTTTAAAGTACTTTTTTAAAGTTTAATAAATAAACGTATATATATAATATAAAAAAAGGACTTTTTAATTATATATATGCTTATATAATATGTTTTAGCTTATTATAAGCATTATAGTTTTAAATTAAAAATAAAGTAAATATAAGTATAACTTCTTAATTTATTTATTAAATAGTAAAACCTTAATATAAAACTATTTTTTTATAGTTATTATAGCTTTAAACTACTAGTTATATTCTTTTTATAAAGCTAGGCTGTTTTACTTTTAATTTTATATACTATAGAAAATAAAAATAACTCAATATTTAAGTACGTTTTAAAGTTAAAATAAACAAACTTAAATACTTTTATACTTAAAAAGTTATTAATTTTTAAAGCGTTAAATGTTTTAAAAAGTAAATTAAAAGTAAAAATAATGCTTTTATTTTATAGTTTTAATAATAATTAAAAGTTTCCTTTTTTTTATGTTTAAGTACGTTTTTAGTACTATTATATACTTAAATTATACTGTTAAAAAGTATTATAATAATAACTATTATTTTTAATTTTTTAATTTTTTATACAAGCAATAAATAACTGCTAAAGTAGTAAAAGGTTATAAGTTTTTTACTTTTATTATAAATATATTTTGTTTTACTTTTGCTTTATAGTTAGTTTAGTTTACGTTTGCTAAAAATTTGTTTATATATTAATATAGCTTTATTAAAATATAACAAAACTTTATTAATTTATTAACTATATTAACAATAATATTTTTAGTTTTAATTACTTAAACTTTAAAAAAACTATTTTATTTTTACTTTTTTTACTAAATAAAAACTTTACTTTATAAAGAAAAAATAAAAATAAAAAGTAAATTAAAGCTATTTTAAGTACTAAGTATATATAATCTATTTATTTTTGCTTATTTATTTTAAATAGCTTTTATAGCTTTTTAAATAGCTTTTATATATTAAATAACTTTAAGTAATAGTAGCAAATTATAGTTAACTTATAAAAAAGTATTAAATTTTAATAAAGTAAGTATAAGTTTATTAAGTTTTATTATATTATAAAAAGCTTTTATTCCTATTTATAAAATTAATTTATTATTGTTTTAATAGCTAATCTTTTTTTAATAATATTAAAAGCGTAGCGTAAAAAAGCGTGCATATATTTAATTTTACTCAGTGCTTAATATGCTTTAATAAGCATTTTATTATTTATAATCTTTATAATTTTAGTACTAGTTTTAAACTTTTTTAAAGGAAATTTAGTACTAAGGTTATAAACTATATAATTAAGCAGCTTTTAATACACGTTAATTTAGTATTTATAAAGTATATTTTATATTTTATATGCTTTTATTATTTAAATAAAAGTTATAGCTTAAAATAACGTAGCTAAATTAATAATATAAAAAACTTATTTTTTATTAATTTAAACTACGTTAATAATAACTTTATAATTAATTTTATAGTTGTTTTTTAAAGTAAACTTAAAGCGTTTTAGCGCTAAGTTATAAGTTTAGCAATAATAGCAAATTTTTTAAATCTTTTTTAAAATAAAATAATTAACCTTATAACCTGCTATAATTAATATTTACTTTAGTTTTGCTTCTTTAAAGTGCTTAAATTGTTTATAAAGCTAGTATAACTTAGTTTTAATAAAATATTTAATTATTTTACTAAAGTATATCTTAAAAAATAAATATTTTTATTTATAAATAACTAGTATTATATTACTATTACTTAAAATAATTACATTTTTAGTATTATTAAAATAAGCACTATTATAGTTAGCGTTTTATAATAACAACAAAACAAAAGTAAGCATATTTAAAATATAATATATAGTTATTTTAAAAAGGTTTTATATTTAAATTATGCTAATACTTTTAATAATACTGCTACTACTAAAAATAATATAAACTTTGCTTAGTTTTTATACTATATTTGCTTTTAAATTTAAGTATAAATATACTTTTAATTACGCTTTTTTAACTATTAAATAATTAAATATACTTATATTTTATAATTTGCTTTAATATTTTACTTTATATGACTTTTTTACAATAAATTAAGTAACTATTATTTTAGCTTTAAATTGCTATATATTCTTACTTATAATGTAATATATATATATATATATATAGCGGTTATTAAAAACTAAGTTAATTCTTTGCTATTATTTTATTAACTTTATTTTAATTTATATTTAAATTAAAAACGGGTTTAAAAATACTTTTTCTTTATTAAATTTTAAAAAAGATTAATATTTAGTTTATAGCTATAAATTGTTTTAAAAGTGCTAAAAATTAACGTTTTGTTTTATATTATTTTTTAATTAAATAATTAGTTGAAAAACATTTTTTATATATAAACTACTTATACTTTTGCTTTAATCAGTTTAATTTAAAATTAGATTAAAGGTAATATAGTATTAAATTGTTTTTATTATAACTATAATTGTTATACTTGCAATTTATATAAAACGCAGTGCTGCCTTTGCTATTATTTGCTACTTATAAATATGCTTAAAAGTTAAAAAATAAACTTTTAAACGTTAGCATTTAGTAAATAAAAGCTGTTTTAAACTTAAATATACTTTTATATATACATACTACATTTATTACTAAGTAAATCTTACTTTAATATATAGTACTAAAAGCTTATTAAGCTTTTATAATTTTATTAATTATAAGTTTTAAAGCTTTAAAAAAAGTTTTTTTTAAGCTTTCTTTATAAATATTTTAAAACATAATTATAGTTTAATTAATAAAGTATTAAGCTTAACTTATAGTATTGTTAAAGTGCAAATTTAATTTAAAATATATTTTCTTTTAAATGTTATTAAAGCTAATTTGCTATATAAAATATTGCTTAGTATAATTGTTTAAAATTATTAAAAATATAGCCTAGTATTAGTTTTTTATTATTTTAATTTAGCGGTATAAATTAATAAAAATTTATACTTTATTATATAATAAGTTATAAAGCTTCTTTATATAATTTTAATTCTTTTATTATATTTTTGCAAATATAGTAATTTTTTAAAAAGTAAAACAAGTATTGTTTATTAAATATATTGAAAGTAAATTATAAAGCATAATAAGGTTAAATTTTTAAAAATTTAAGTATAAAGTTAAAATATTTTTATACTTAATAATTATAATAAAGGCAGCTTACTATTAAAGCATAACTAGCTTAATAGCAAGTAGTAATTTTACTAGCTATAAAGGTTAAAAAGTATAAACAATATATATAGCTATAAGGGCTAAAGCAAGCTAAGTTCTTTAAAAACCTTAAAAACCTTAAAAGGCTTAAAATACTTAAGCTTTTAAGTTAATTATAAGTACTTTAAAATATGTTTTAAGTTTAAGTATATTTTAGCTTATAATTCTTTTATTAGTAAATAAAAAGTTAAATTAAGTTTTTTTTTTAATTAAAAACATATAAAAAAAGTAGTAAGGTTTTTTAATAGTTATATTGCTATTTATAATAGCAAGCAACTAGTTGCTTATTAAAATATAGCCTTAAATTAAGCTATAGTTAATGTCTTTTTACTATAGTACTAGTAATAATAAACATTATACTATATATACTAATATATTAAAATTTCAATGTATTGATTTTTTAAAATCTTTTTAAATAGCTTATAAAAAATCTTTACTATTAAAAGGTATATATAAGTACTTAGTTATTTTAAATAAAACATATATATTTAGGTTATTTTTTACTAGTATTTTAAAGTTAAGTTTTTTAATGCCTTATTTATTAAAAATAATATGCTTTTTTAAAAAATAACTAGCTATGCTTAATTCTTTTAAAGATTTTAAGCTAACTTAAGTTATTATTAAAGGCATTGTTAAGGCAAAATAATACTAACTATTATATATACTAGGCTTTTTAATATATTTAATGTTTTAAATTATTTAAGTATAAACTAAAGTTATATAATAATAATACTATTATAAATTAATGCTAATTAGTTTTTAAATTAGCTATAAGTTAAAAAAAGTAGCAAAAATGCTTACTATTTTTTATTTTATTATTAAATAACTTATAAAACATATATTATAATTTTATATTAGCTTTTTTTGCTTACTAAACTTTTACTAAGTAGTTATTAAAACAATTTAATTTAAATTTCTTATTTAGCACTTTATTTATAATAGTTATTAAAAGCAATATAAAGCTAAAGCAACTTTAAGTTAAGTTAAAAGTAAGTGCAATAATAGTTTTTATTTTTAAACTTTGCTTTTTTATAGTTGCTAATTTACCTACTAATTAGTATTAGTCTAGCTAAAATAAATATAATTATAATATATTACTATTAATAATATTATATCAACTTAATTAATTAAAAAAAAATTAAAAAACCTTTTTTTAGCAAGTTTATATAGCTACAAAAGTATAAAAGTTATTTTATACTTATTAGCAATATAAGAAGAATATAGACCTACTACGTATTTAATATATAAAGAACGCATACTTTTTATATACTAGTTATATACTATATACGTATACTACGCATATATTTCCTTAATAGGGTAGGTTTAACGCAATTTAAAACTATTAACGCGTAAAAAATTAAATATCTAATAAATATAGATATTTGGATTTTAATGGCTTTAATGTAGTTAATAAGGTTAAGGGTATTAAAAGAGATTTTAACAATATTAGTATATATTTAAACTAACTATAAAAAATACTTATATAAACTTAACTTTAATATTTATAATATAATTAAAAAGCATTTATATACTTAAATACTATATATTTAATTAATTAAATTAATTAAAAGTTATAGCTAAAAAGTATATAAACAATTAAACTATAAATATTTAAAATAGTACTATTAATATTTTTATGATTAGATATAGTAAAAGAAATTATAATAATAAAAGTATAAAGTACCTTTATAAGACCTATATAAAAAATACGTTTCACTTTTATATTAAATAAATGTTTTTCTTTTTTAAACATTAGTTAATATTAACTATAATATTTAATATACTTAATATTATACTTAACTATTTTTTTATATTCTTTCTTTTTACTATAATATATAACCTAGCTTTTACCTTTTAAATTATAAGTAAAAATGTAATAATATATTTAATTTATTATATATTTTAGGTATATTGCAATACTTGTTAAAACTTAGCAATATAGCTTATAATATATAATTATATTATATAACCTATAAAAAAAAGGACTTTTTTATTATTATAGAGTTTTTTTATTTTAAATAGGTAAAAGGAGACCTTTTATAAAAAAACCTTTTTTTATAGTAGTTTGTATTTTGCTTATATCCTTTTTACTATATAGGCATTATATTAATTATAGTTTTTTTATAACTTATTAGTTTTAATATACTTTTTAAAAATAAACTAACTTATTAAACTATTTTTTAGCTAAAAATAACGCATTTAAATTATAATAAATAAAAATTTATAATTTTAAACGTAATATTTTTAGTCTTTTTATTTAATTTTTTACTTTGTTTATACCTTTATAATAACTTGTTAAAGCCTTTTTTAAAGCTATATTGCTTTTATATTAACTAAGTTAACTTACTATAAAAGGCGTAACTATTTATTATATACTAATAACTTTATAAAACTGTTTACTATTATTAAATTTATAAGTATATAAACTACTTAAAGCGTTTTATTAATTACTTTTTACTATAATTAGTAATTATATATATTAACGTACTATAACTTTATTTTATATATAGCAATATTTTTATTAACTAAAGTAATTATTTATTAATTATTATATTAAATGGTAATATGCTTAGTTTTTAAATTAATACTAAGCTTATAAACAAGCTAACTAATAAATATAACTTTTTTATAGCCTAAGCTAGCTTAAAAATCTTTGCTTTAATAATAAAAATAATAATTATATTTTATTTATTAGCTTGCTATTTAATAAGATTTTTTAAAAAGGTTATAGTATAAGCTTATAAGCTTTTTTAGTTAATAATATTGTTTATAAAAAATAAATTGCTAGCTATATTAAGCTTATTTTTATTACTATACTATAAAGTAAAGTGTTAATTTATATAAAAATAGTTTAATACTTAGTTAATAGCAGCTTAATAAGCTTAAAAAAAGTTATTATTATATTATAAAAGTTATAAAGCAGTAAAGGCTATATTTCGGTTAATAATAACTACTGCAAATATAATAAATTTAATTTTTTATTAATAGTAATAAATTATTTTTAAAATAGCTATTTTATTGTAAAAAAGTAGCTTAATAAATTTTATTAGTATAAAAAGCATTTTGCTAAAAAAGTTATTTAACTTATATATTTTTTATTATAAGCAAACTATAATAGCTAAATTAAGCTTTACTACTAGTTATAAATAGTTTTTACTTTTAAAAACCACTTTAAATTATAGCTTTTTACTAGTTAATTTTGTTTTCTTTAATTATTTAATACTTTAAAAACTTTAGCTTTTTAAGACTTTTAATAAGTAACTATAAAGGTGTTAATATAAATAAAAATAAAAAGTTTATTTTTTATATAGCAATAAAGCTTATAAAGCACTGCTTTAAATCTAAGCTTTTTAAGCATAAATATAAATTCTTTTTGCTAAATAAAAAGTAACTCCTTTAAACTATAAAGCGCTTTAAAAAGCTTTAAAATAACCTAGACTTTTTATATTTATATAGTATTGTTATATGCTTTTTCTTATAAAGCGTTATGTTAATAAAAGCGTTAACTATATTATATTTTTTTATTTTAAGGTTAAATTTAGTAATAATAGCTATAAAAGTTTTAAAAAATCTGCTTATAAGTATAAAAGTATATATAGTTTTACTTTTATATATAAGCTATTATTTTTTATATATAACTAATTAAGCTTTGCTTTTTAAGTAAAAGCTTTTTTTTTTTTAAACTTATAAACATATACTTATATTCAATTTAAAATTTATTAATTTTTAGCTATAAAAATAATAACTTTTTTAAAAAGCTTATTTAATTATAACTTTTTAAATAAACTTTTTTACCTTTTATAAACTTACTTTTTAAAAAATAGCTTAAAAGCTTTTTATAAAAACGGAAAAAAGTAAAAGCTTGCTTTAATATATTAAAATATTATTTTATATTTTTTTAAAGTATAACTATAATAGCTATGTTTTATAATTTTTACTTTTTTAAAAAGCGCTTTAATACTTTAGCTTTATTAGCTTTGCTTACTAGCATATTATGCTTAGGCTTAAAAGTATATAAGCGTTTAGTATTAAATATAGCTTTTTAGCAGTTTATTTATTTATTTACTTTAATATAAGCTTATTAGCTTAATTTTAATAGTTTAATATAAAGCTTAATAAAACAAGGTAAAAAATTATTATAACGCTTATTAATAAATAATCTTGCTTAACTTTTATAAAAGTAAAGTAAAACGTTATTATAACGCTTATTAAAATTAGCGTTTTTAATTACTATAAGCATTATAGCATTTAAAAGTAAATATAAAAATAATAAATAAGGTTAAAATTTTAAGTTACTATAAAAATAATTAGTTTTACTAAACTTAAAGTTTATTATATTTTTAATAAGCTGCTTATTATTTATGCTACTAGTAGTATTTAAATTATATTTAAAATTTTTTTATTTTTTTTATAAAGCTTAAAGCTATTAAGCTTAGTTTTAAAAATTAAAAATTTATATAAAAGTTTTTAAAAGAAATTGCAGTTAAGTATTTAAAGCTTATTTTTTAATATTTTAAGCTTTTTATTAAATATTTTGTTTTTATTAAATTTTATATTTTTAATATAAATTATATAATTAGTTAAAAACTTTTAAATTATATATATATTAATTAACTTATAGCTAACTAAGTAACTTATTTAAGCTTTAAAGCTTAGTTTTAAAAGTTTTTTTTATATTAATAATAAAAGCGTAAGCTTTATACTTTTAAACTTATAAGTAATTTAAGCATAGTTTTCTAGTTTTAATATAGCTGTTTTAAGCGCTAAAATAAATATAAAAGCGTTTATATAATGTTTTTTAGTTAAATATATATTTAAGTATTTAATTTACTAAGTATAAAATAGCTTTATTAATTTTAACTTATAAGCTTTTAAAAAGCTTAATATTAGCTTTTATATACTAGGCGCGCTTTTTAACTATTTAGCTAAACTGCTTAGCAACGGTATTTTAAGCTTAAATATTTAAAGCTAAAATTTAAAATATAATAAGTTTTTCATTAATAAAGTAATTTTTAACTTTATAAAACTATAATAATTACTTATTTAACTTAATTATATTAACTTATTTATTATAAACTACTTTAACTTTTAATATAAACATTTTAAATATTTTAAATATTATGTTTATTTTAAGATTTAGTAAATAATAATTAAATAAATACTTTAAATATTTTTTAGTTATAAGCAATATTAAAACTTTATTTTTAATACGTTTATTAAATAAGTGCTAGTTTATAGTAATATATTTAAATAAATAGCTTAGCTGTTTTTTTAATATTTTATTAATTTAGTTTTTAAGCTTTTTATATATATAGCTTAGACAATTTATTAATTTAATACTTAAATTTAAAGATTTTTTAATTTTTACTTCTTTTGCTTAGCTAACTAGATAATAAATAGCGTTAGGTTTTAAGTACTGCTATAAGAGTTGCTAGGAGGCTACAAGCGTTGTAAAATCTATAACCGTTGTAAATGTATCAGTACCAGTAAAATCCCCAACGCTTGTAGATTTCACAACGCTTGTTAAAATTTACAACGCTACAGACCACTATATCTAGCCCTTATAGTCGCTATAATAATGCTTTTAATTGTACTGTTATATCTGCTTCTATTTGCTATTTAACCTAACGTTGAGAATTAAAGTACTCTATGTTGCAGCTATCGCAGAAGTAGGTATTTGATCTAAGCCAGCCCTTTGCAGCCCATTTGTATAGTCGGTCTTTAATAAAAACAAGCAAGCCCTACATTGCCACATTTTACTAATAAGGCATGTTATTTTTAATATTGCATATTATACTTAATTTAATAGCAAAAAAGATTTTAAATAGTATATAATATGTTTTTTTAATAGGGCTTTTATATAGTATAGCCTAGTATTTTATATACTACTTATAAGCTATAATAAAGGCTATAATATAGCATAATATAAAGTTAATAAAATAATTTAATATATTAATTTTAAAGTTATCTTATTGCTTAACTATAACGTATATAAGCATATTTAATACTTTAGCTAAATTGCTTATAGCTTGTAAATATAAATTAGCAGCATAAATTTGCTTTTTAAGTAGTTTTTATATATTTTTAATAAAGTTTATATTAAGTAAATATAGTAGCTAATTTAATACTTTATATTTATTAAAGTTAAAAAAGTTTTTTACTATATATATAGTATAAATAAAAGCGTTATTATATATAAAAATAAAGTTAAATTTAAAGTTTTTAAAAAAGTGCTTTTTAAGTATTTTTATATATACTTTAGCAGTTATGCTTTTTTATGCTATATTAAAGTTGCTTAGCATAGCTATAAAATAAAACCTATAATTATAGCAAAATTTACTTTAAAACATTTATGTTTATATGTTTTTTTATAATAAAGTTAAACATATTTAACTAATAAATATAATATACTTATTTTAAAAAAAATTAAAAAAAATTTAAAATAGTAGCAATACTTAGTATAAAAAGTATTAAACTTACTTTTAAAGCAAAAAGCCTATGCTATATATTAGCTATTATAATAATTAATACTAAATTTATTGCTAAAGAAAACACGCTACTAAAAATTAAAACTTTTATTTTAATATACTAAAGCTTATTTTAACTTTTTTATAGCTGCTTAAAAAGTTAAAAATAGCTATTAAAGTGCTTATTAGTATATAATACCCTTTTTTTTAAGCTACGTTTTTAAAGTGTTTAAAAACACATTTAAGCAAGTTATTTTATATAATTTATAAGTAAAAATAAAAAGATTAGCTTTAATATACTTTATAATATGCTTTTTATAATATTAATTTATTTAAAAAAGCTATTTTAGCTATAAGCGCAAACAAGCTAAGATTTAATTATTATAGCAAACTATAATATTAAATATACTTTTTTATAAAATGCTAAATTTAACTGCTAAAAACCTTGCTATATACTTTGCTATATATAATAAATAAATTTTAGTTTTTATATAAAAGCTTTATTAATTTTTTAGGCCTGCAAAAAGTAGTATAGCCTAGCAAAACATATTTAAAAAAAAAGGTATAATAAAAAAGAAATAATTTATACAAAAAAACGCAGTAGGGGACTTTTTTGCTCGTTTCTAATAGGTCCCCACTGTAAATGATCCTAGCCAGCCCTTTGCAACCCTATTCAAACGTAGCCAGGCTATAAAAGCCCTTGCAATTAGCTTTATACATAAGTGTGAGGTTACGTAAGCCACTTGCCTGGTTGGTTGGTTGGTTGGTTGGTTGGTTGGTTGGTTGTGTGTGGCGTGGTTGCAGTCAATTAGCATACACCACCTTGACCGAAGGCCACACCAAGGAACCCGGACCTTGCTGCGCGCCGGCTGGCTAGGCTAGAGAGTGACTTCACATATCACATAAAGACCTTACAATTGAAGGTCACTCTGTAGCCGTGGCGGCCGGCGCGGAGCAAGGTCGGGGTGGTCCTTGGTGTGGTCCTTGGTGTGGCCCTTGGTGTGGCCCTTGGTGTGGCCCTTGGTGTGGCCCTTGGTGTGGCCCTTGGGGCCAGACAAAGGGCCAGGCTATCCTTGCTGCGTGCCGGCTAGCCAGGCCAGAAAGTGACTTCACATATCACATAAAGCCCTTACAATTGAAGGTCACTCTCTAGCGTTGGCAGCTGGCGCGTAGCAAGGTTGGTGTAGCCTTTGGTCAAGGTGGTGGTGTATGCAAAGGTGGTGGAGAAATGACCATGCAATAAGGTTAGAAATTTTTCTTAAGTCCAAAGTGGGTAAATGGCAGCAGGTTAAACCTAGCGGCATGGCTGCAAGGGGCCTAGGTACCTAGCAGGCCTGTCTGATACTTACGTTCTAGTAGCGGTGTTATCTGCTAAAGTTTAGCAAATAGACCCTAAGCTGCGGATAGATGTACATTGCTATAGAAATTGTATAGGAAGGTACTTCCAATGCTAGAAATTCACAACGGGTGTGGATTTTATAACGCTTGTAGCTATTGTATAATGCTAATAGCTGTTGTAGCCTTCTTTAATCTCTTGCTATAGTAGCTAAGTTAAAAATGCTATTAAAGAAAATTTGCTTTAAACTTTAGTTTTTTAGTATATATTATTAATAAGTTTTTTTAAGTATAAAAAAAAGCTTTATTTATGCTTAAAAGTAAGTATTTTAAAATATATTATTTATATTAGTTTTATATATAATATAGTTATAAGCTGTTTATTTTTTAAAAGTAGCTTTTAAGTAGCTTTATATTTTATTAAATCTTTTTTTAACTTAAAATTTTAAATAAAATAAAGTTAGTTATAAAATTTATATAGTAAGCTATATTTTTAAGCTAAAAAGTAAAAAGCTTTAAAGTGTTTTAAACTATTATATTAACGTTTTTATATACTTAAATTAATATAACTATACTATTAGTATATATTAAGTTTTTATTAAGTATATTTTTAATATTATAAAAATAACTTATTTTATTAAAAATATAAAAAGTAGATTTTAAGTTAAAAATAGCAAAGTTTTTTTAAAAAAATATAAGCTATATTTTTGCTATTTACTAGCTTTAAAGCTAGTATAAGTAATAACTTATTTTAGTTATTTTTTTATATAACCTTTTTATTAATTTTAATTTTTTTTATACTTGCTTTTATAGTTTTATAAGCTTTAATTTTTTTTTAAGCTTAAGGTTATGTTTTATTTTTAGCTTAATATAGTTAGCAATTTAAGTGTTTATTATAAAATCTTTACTAGTATTTTATTTAAAAAAGTATTAATAACTAAGTAGATTATAAAAGCTTTTATATATAAAATAAACCTTTTAAATATTAAAAGTATTTTTTAAGTTTTTTTATTAGTATAGTATTGCTTTTATAAGCAAAGCTTTTACTATAGCTATAAAGTATAAATTTATTATAAGCTTTATAGACTTTTTTTATTTATTAAAAAAATAATATTAAAGCTTTGTTTTTCAATTTTTTTTATTAGTTATACTTTTTTTTAAAAAGGTTACTAATAACTTTTTATTATTTTTAGTTTTTTTATTGCTTTTTAAAATCTGTTTAAGTATATAAATTTATAATTATTGTTTAGTGTTTTAAAGTGCTATTTAGTAGGGCTATTTAATGGTTTAAATAAAAAGTGTTTAACTAGTGCTTATATTTATTTTTAAGTACTTTGATAATGTTTTTAAATAGTTTTATAATTAGTAAATATTTAAAAACTTTATATTTTTTAAGCTTTATAACTAGTTGTTTTTAATTAATAATAAACTTTATAAGATTTTTAATATTTTTTTAAATATTAGTTAATAAAGTTTATATAATTAAAGCATACTATTTTATTTAATATAACGCTTATAAGTATACTAATAACTTTTAAAGTATTATACTAAAATTTTAGTTTTTCTTTAGCTTAAAGTAATAAAGTTAATATATAGTAAATATTAAATTTTAAACTTATATTTTTAGTTTATATTTTTTATTAATAATTATAATATATATTTTTACTTTGCTTTTATATAAGCTAGTTATAAATTTATAGTTGCTTTTAATATTAGTAATAAGTTTATAAAATTTAGTTATAATATTTAATATATTAATAAATTTGTTATTATTTATAATTAATATATTTTTAGCTATATAAAAGCTATTTTAAGTTTTTTTTTAATTAAGCTTTTTAGTAAATTTGCTTATATTAAATTATATTAGCTTTTTTAGCTAAAAAACCTTATTTATAAAGTTAATATACTTTTATAAGTTAAAAAAGTATGCTTTTACTTTAAACTTTTTATTTTAAATATTTTTTTTAAAAAAACTTAAAATATCTTTTAATTTTATTATTATAATAGCTAAATTGCTATATTTATTATACTTTAATAATAATAATAAGCAAATAAAACTTTTAATTATTAAAACTTAATAATATAGCTTATAATATATAATTATATTATATAATATATAAAAAAAAGATTTTTTTTATTATAAAGTTTTTTTATACTAAATAAGTAAAAGGAAACTTTTTATAAAAAAACCTTTTCTTTTATAGTACTCTTTATTTTAACTATATCCTTTTTACTATATAGGCATTACATTAATTATAGTTTTCTTATAACCTGTTAGTTCTAACACTATCTCCCTTGTAAACTTGGGCATATGTCGATTTTACTAAATTAACACATGACTATCTATACTGGGAGCCTTGGAGGTGTAATTAAACCCGAGTTTACGAGAAGTAATCCTTTTAGCTATAGCTTTAGAAATTATTTAACTTAACCCCTTTAGCCCTTGGCTAATAGCTTTAAAAATTACCTAACCTAACCCTTTTAGCCTTTAGCCTTAAAATTTAACCTTTTTAGCTATAACCTTTTTAGTTATTCTCCTTATTAGCTATAGCTTTAAATTTTAATATTTTTAGCTATAGCTTTAAATTTTAACACTTTTAGTTATACTTTTAAAAATAACTTTTTTTAGCTTATAACTTTTTTATTTACTATTTTAGCTATAACCTTTTTATTTACTTTTTATAGCTATAACGTTTTTAACTACTTTTTTTAGCTATAGCTTTAAATTTTTTTTATAGCTATAACCTTTTTAATTACTTCTTTTTTTTTAGCTTTTAGCTTTAAAAATTACTTAACTTAATACTTTTAGCCTTTAGCTTTATAATTTATTTTTTATAGTTTTAACTTTTTTAATTATTAACTATATTTTTTAGCTTTAAAAATTACTTAACTTAAATTTTTTAGCTTATAATTATAACCTTTTTAGTTACTTTTTTTAGCTATAGCTTTAAATTTTAACTTATTTAGCTATATAACTTTTTTAATTACTTTTTATAGCTATAGCTTTAAATTTTAACACTTTTAGTTATAGTTTAAAATTTTAAGCCTTTTAGTTATAGTTTTTCTTTATTATATTTTATAGCTATAGCTTTAAATCTTAATATATTTAGTTATAGCTTTAAATTTTAATAACTTTAATTATAGCTTTAAAAATAATTTAACTTAACTTTATTAGCTATAACTTTTTTAGTTACTTTTTTTAACTATAGCTTTAAATTTTACTTATTATAGCTATAATTCTTTTAACTATTTTTTTTAGCTATAGCTTTAAATTTAACTTTTTTAGCCTTTAGCTTTAAAAATTACTTAACTTAACTTTTTTACTTATAGCTTTAAATTTAACTTTTATAGTTATAACTATTTTAGTTACTTTTTAAACCCTTTTTTTTCTTTTTTTTTATAAGCTTTTAGCTTTAAAAATTAGTTAACTTATAGCTATAGTTTTAAATTTTATTTTTTATAGCTATAACTTTAAATTTTAATAGTTTTAATTATAGCTTTAAAAATATTTTAACTTAAACCTTTTAGCTTTTAGCTTTAATAATTAACTTTTTTAGCTATAATTATTTTAGTTATTATTTATAGCTATAATCTTTTAAATACTTTTTTTAGCTTTAGCTTTAAATTTTATTGTTTATAGCTATAGCTTTAAATTTTAATAGCTTTAATTATAGCTTTAAAAATAACTTCTTTTAGCTATAACTTTTTTATTTTTATTTTTTAGCTTTTAAGTATAAAAATTACTTAACTTAGCTTTTTTAGCTTTTAGCTATAAGCTTTTTAACTACTTTTTATAGCTATAGCTTTAAATTTTACTTTTTATAAAAAATATTTTTAACTATTTTTTTAACTATATCTTTATATTTTACATTTTTAGTTTTTAGCTTTAAAAATTATTTAGTTTAGCTTTTTTTCTTTACTTTTATTAGCTATAGCTTTAAATTTTAACTTTTTTAACTATAACCTTTTTAGTTACTTTCTTAGCTTTAAGCTTTAAAAATTACTTAATATAGCTTTTTATAGCTATATTCTTTTTTCTTTTTTTCCTTTTTTAACCTTTTTTAGCTATAATCTTTTTAGTTATTTTTTAAGCTATAGTTTTAAATTTTATTTTTTATAACTATAATCTTTTTAACTACTTTTTTTAGCTCTAGCTTTAAATTTTAAACTTTTAGCTTTTAGCTTTAAAATTTACTTAATTTAACTACTTTTAGCTATAACTTTTTTAATTACTTTTTTAGCTTTTAGTTTTAAAATTTACTTTTTTTAATTATAGCTTTAAATATTACTTTTTCAACTACTTTTTTTTATTATAGCTTTAAAAATTATATAACTTAACTTTATATAGCTATAACCTTTTTAGCTACTTTTTTAAAGCATAACTTTCTTAACTACCTTTTATTGCTATAACCTTTTAAGTTACTTTTTTTAGCTTTAGCTTTAAATTTAACTTTTAATTTTTTTTAGCTTATAGCTTTATAAATTATTTAACTATATCTTTTAAAGGTTTAAAATTTAATATTTATAAGTATAACTTTTTTAGTTGCTTTAGCTTATTTTTTAGCTTTTAACTTTAAAAATTACTTAAGCTAAACTTTATATTTACTTTTTTTAGTTATAATATTTAAAATAACCTTTTATAGTTATAACTATTATAGTTACTTTTTATAGCTAAAAATAATATAAGTTATTTAAAAAGGTAATAGTTATAATAAGTAAATTTAAAAGGTTATAGCTTTAATAGGTTATTTTTAAAGGTTATAGCTTTAGTAAGTTGTTTTTAAAGGTAATAGTTATAGTAAGTAAATTTAAAAGGTTATAGTTATAATAAGTTATTTTAAAAGGTTATAGCTATAATAAGTAAAACTTAAAAGTAATAGCTATAGTAAGTAAATTTAAAAAGTTATAGTTATAATAGGTTATTTTAAAAGGTTATAGCTATAATAAGTAAATTTTAAAAGTAATAGTTATAGTTAATTTAAGTTATTTAAAAAGCTATAGCCTTAGTAGGTTATTTTTAAAAGCTACTATTTCCTATTTTTTAGCAAAACATACTTTTTAGCAAACTAAGAACTTTATATAAAACTTACTTTTTTTACTTATACCGTTTCTATTTAATAATAAAGCTATTTATAAATATAAAACATTGCTAAATAGTTTATTAATTAAGCTATTATATAATATAGCTTAATAATAAGTTAAAAATATAAGAGGTAGTATAATTAGCTTATAAAGTAAAGCTATATTATATAAATTTAATATAATTTATTAACTTACTTTTTTAAGTTAAAGCTATATACCTTTATTAAAAATAAAGCTATTATAATGCTGCTATATATAAAAAAATTGTTAGCTAATGCTATATTTAAATATATTAATAATAATATAAGCTTTAAAGTAGTTATAAAAAAATAAAGCTTTTTAAAGTTTATTATTAGCTATAAGCTTTTTAAATAAATATTTTTAAAAAAAATATTTTACTTTAATAAATTGCTAACAAAAACGTAAAAAAACTACGTTATAAAGTAAATATTATGCTAAAAAAGCTTAAAACAGCTTTATTATATTTAGCTATATGTGCAATTACTATTAAAATAGCTAAAAGTAATAGCTATAAAAAGCTTTTTAATAAAAATTAGATTGCTAGCTTTAAAAAGCAAAATTTAAAACTTTATACTAAAATAAAAAAATGTTAAAAAGCAGTATATTTTAATAGCTTTATAACAAAAGCTATAAATTAATATTTTAATTACTATAAAGATTTAAAGTAAGTAAAGCTAAAAAATACTGTAATATAAATAAAAAGAATTATAGCAACTTTTAGTTAATAAACTTTTTTTTTAACTTTAAGCTTACTAGGTTTTAAAAAACAATTTATTAGTTTTAAAGTTTTTTATAAGCAAAAAAGCTATTTTAAAAAGCTTTTAAAGCTATAGCTAAACTTTATTTATTAAAGCTATTTTTATAACAAGTATAGCTTTTAATCTAGCTATTATTTTTTTTAAAAAAAAACTTTTAAAAATAGTAGTTTATTAAAAAGTTTTATACTATAGCAAATTAGCACTATATTTATTTAAAAAAGTAAATAAGCAATAAAATTGCTATAAAGTAGCTAATATTAATATTTATTTTTTAAGCTTATAAAATATAAAAAGAAAATAATTTAAAAGCTATACTTTTAATTTTTAATAAGTATATTACTTATATTTTTATAAAGATTTTTGTTTTATTTTGTTTATTTTTTTAAAGTTAAAAATTATATTATAAAGTTAACTTTTTTATTTAAAATAAGTTTATAATTTAAAGCTACTTAAATAATATATAACTTTATTTTTTACTAGCTTATATTTTTTATAGCTTATAGCTATTTAATAATAAACTTTATAATACTTTTAAAGCTACTTATAAAAAGTATTTATAAGCTTTATTATTATTAACAAATATAGCGCTAATAAATAAAGTTAACTTTTTTAGTACTATTTTTAAAGTTAAGCTAATATATTTACGCTAAAAACCTTAAAAAAAACTTTTAAATAATAAGCAACTAGCTTATAAGCTATATAAAAGCTTTAGTATACTTAAAATTGTAAATAAAATAAGCAAAAGCTTTAAAGCTAGTTAACTAAGATTTTAGCTATAAAATTATACTTTTAAAACTAAAAAATAGCTATAAAATAAAAGCTTTAGCTAAAACTAAAAGTTTATAAACTTAAAAGCATATATAAAAAGTTTTTATAATATTTAAAAAAATATAAGCTAAAGTAATAACTTAAAAGTAATAAATTTAAGCTTTTAAAGCTTAAATTAACTATATATACTTTAAAAGAAAAATACTTAATTTTAATAAACACTTTTAAACTATAATTAAAGTACTTATAAAAGCTTTTTTTATTATAAAAGAAAATATAAATATAAATATAAGTAAGTTAAAAAAGTAAGTAATATTAAAAGCAATAAAAAGATATTATAAAAATACTTTAACTATAAGCTAATATATTAATATAATTTAAACGCTAAATAAAAAAACTAAAAAAATATATAAATTAGCTTGCTACTTTTTTATAATTTGCTATATTTAGCTTTATATAAAACCTTTTAGTTACTATATAATTAATTTTTAAAATAAATAACTTTTATATAAAGTTTTTAGTTTTGCTAAAAAGTACGTCTTGCTAAAAAATAAAAAATAATATAGCTTTACTAAGTAAATTTAAAAAGTAATAATTATAGCTAGTTTATATTATTTAAAAAGTTATAGCTTTGCTAAGTAAATTTTAAAAGTTATAGCTATAATAAGTTATTTTAAAAAATTATAGCTATAGTAAGTAAATTTTAAAAGTTATAAACTTTATTTTTACTAACTTAAGTTTATAGCTATATTATAGCTAATTTTAAATAATATACCTAAATAGTTATTAGTAGTGCTTAACGCTAAAAAAAGCTTTTTATAAAAATAAAAATGTTTTAATAATAAATATTTTTTATTTTTTAAAAAAAAAATTAATTGCTTTTAAAAACATTTTTTATAAAAAACTAAATGCTTTAAAAATATAATTAAACTTAAGTTTATAAGATATAAGCTAGCTATAACTTTTTTTTACTTTTTTATTTACTTTTTTTAGCTATAGCTTTAAATTTTACTTTTTATAGCTAAAACGTTTTTAACTATATTTTTTTAGTTATAGCTTTAAAAATTATTTAACCTAACCTTTTATAGCTTTAAATTTTAATACCTTTAGTTATAGCTTTAAAAATAACTTAACTTAAACCTTTTAGTACTTAGCTTTAAATTTTACTTTTTTAGGTATAGCTTTAAATTTTAACTTTTTTAATAATAGCTTTAAATTTAAACCTTTTTAACTATAACCTTTTTAATTACCCTTTTTAATTATAGCTTTAAAAATTACTTAACTTAACCTTTTATAGCTTTAAATTTTAGTACTTTTAATTATAGCTTTAAAGTTACTTAACCTAACCTTTTATAGCTTTAAATTTTAGTACTTTTAATTATAACTTTAAAAATAACTTAACTTAAACCTTTTAGCACTTAGCTTTAAATTTTAATACTTTTAATTATAGCTTTAAATTTTACTTTTTTAGCTATAGCTTTAAATTTTAACTTTTTTAATAATAAGTTTAAATTTTAACCTTTTTAACTATAACCTTTTTAGTTACCTTTTTTAATTATAGCTTTAAAAATTACTTAACCTAACCTTTTATAGCTTTAAATTTTAATACTTTTAGTAATAGCTTTAAAAATAACTTAACTTAAACCTTTTAATACTTAGCTTTAAATTTTAACACTTTTAATTATAGCTTTAAATTTTAACCTTTTTAATAATAGCTTTAAATTTAAACCTTTTTAGCTATAACCTTTTTAAATACCCTTTTTAGTTATAGCTTTAAATATTATTTAACCTAACTTTTTATAGCTTTAAATTTTAACTTTTTTAAGCTTTTAACTTTAAAATTTACTTTATTTTAATTATAAGTTTAAAAATTATTTAACTTAACTTTTTATAGCTTTAAATTTTAATACTTTTTAGCTTTAGCTTTAAAAATTATTTAACTTAACTTTTTATAGCTATAATTTAAACTTTTTAACTTTAGCTTTAAAATTTAACTACTTTAATTATAGCTTTAAATTTTATTTTTTATAACTATTGCTTTTTTAACTACTATTTTTAGCTATAACTTTAAACTTTAACCTTTTAGCTTATAGCTATAGCTTTAAATTTAAACTTATTAACTTTTAATTTTAAAAATTACTTAACTTAGTTTTAATTTTTATTTTTTATAACTATAACCTTTTTAGTTACTTTTTTTAACTATAGCTTTAAATTTTACTTACTATAATTATAATATTTTTAACTATTTTTTTAGCTATAGCTTTAAATTTAATCCCTTTAGCTTTTAGCTTTAAAAATTACTTAACTTAACTTTTTATTACTTTAAATTTAAATTTTTAACTTTTTTACTAATAGCTTTAAAAATAACTTTTTTAGCTATAACCTTTTAATTATTTTTTTAGCTTTTAGCATTAAAATTTATCTTTTTTAGTTATAGCTTTAAAAATAATTTAGCTTAGCTTTTTTAGCTTTAAAATCTACTTTTTATAGCTATAACTTTTTTAGTTACTTTTTTCTTTTTAGCTATAGCTTTAAATTTTAATACTTTTAATTATAGCTTTAATATAACCTTTTTAGCTTTTAACTTTAAAATTTACCTTTTTTAGTTTTAACCTTTTTAGTTATTTTTTATAGCCTTAGCTTTAAAAATTACCTTAGCTAACTTTATTACTTTATAGCTTAAAAATTATTTTTTTAAGTTATAGTATTAAAAGTTACTTAACTTAACTTTTTTAGCTTATAGCTATAGCTTTAACTTTAAACTTTTTAACTTTTAACTTTAAAAATTATTTAACTTAGTCCTTTTATTTACCTTTTTAGCTATAACCTTTTTTAATTACTTTTTATAGCTATTATATTTTTAACTACCTTTTTTAATTATAACTTTAATATTTAACCTTTATAATTATAACTTTTTTAATTACTTTTTATAGCTATAACTTTTTTAATTATCTTTTATAACTATAGCTTTAAATTTTAAGCTTTTAACTTTTAATTTTAAAAATTATTTAACTTAGCTTTTTTATTTACTTTTTTTAATTATAGCTTTAAATTTTACTTTTTATAGCTATACTCTTTTTAATTATAACTTTTAAAATTATTTAACTTAACTTGTTTTAGCTATAACCTTTTTAGTTACTTTTTATAGCTATAGCCTTTAATTTTAATACTTTTAATTATAACCTTTTTAACTACTTTTTTAATTATAGCTTTAAAAACTACTTAACTTAACTTTTTTAGCTATAACTTTTATAATTATCTTTTAGCCTTTAAGTATAAAAATTACTTAACTTAACTTTATATAGCTTTAAAAATAACTTTTTATAGCTATAGCTTTAAATTTTAAGCTTTTAATAATTAACTTTAAAAATTATTTAACTTAGCTTTTTTATTTTCTTTTTTTAGCTATAACTTTTTTAGCTACTCTTTTAACTTTTAGCTTTAAAAATAACTTAATTTAATACTTTTAGCTTTTAGCTATATCTTTTTTAGTTATTTTTTATAGCTATAACTTTTTAGTTACTTTTTTTAGCTTTTAGCTTTAAAAATTACTTATACTAAGCTTTTTATTTACTTTTTTAATTATTACTTTTAAAATAACTTTTTATAATTATAAATATTATAATTACTTTTAATAGCTATAAATAATATAAGTTATTTTAAAAAGTTATAGCTATAGTAAGTAAAATTTAAAAGTTATAGCTATAATAAGCTATTTTTAAAAGTTATAGTTATAGCAAGTAAATTTAAAAAGTTAAAGTTATAGCTTTAATAAGTAAATTTTAAAGCTATAGCTTTGCTAAGTAAATTTAAAAAGTAATAGTTATAGCTAATTTAGGTT
>MU401766.1:0-36581 GCA_022579005.1 Poronia punctata
ATTATTATTATTATTATTATTATTATTATTATTATTATTATTATTATTATTATTATTATTATTATTATTATTATTATTATTATTATTATTATTTTATTATTATTTTAAACTTTTAATAAGCTTTATATTAGCGTTTATAAAAGTACTAAATTTTTAAACGTATAGCAATAAGTAGTAGCTTATTACTTTTAATTATTTTACTTATATTAGCAGTATAGCTACCTTTATACATTTTAACTATATTAGTAGTTTAGCTACTTATATATATTATAACTATGTTTATAATTTAAGAAGTTTTACTTATTATATAAATACTTTTTTTATATATTGCTTAAAAACTATTCTTTAGCTTTGCTTGGTTGCTTTTATTACTATACCTTTTTTAAATTAACTTTTTTTGTTTAAACTATTTTTAAAAAACTATTTTTTATAGCAGCTTAGATTTAAAATTAGATTTAAAAGCTTTATACTTAAAGTAAAATTTAATTAAAATAATTAGCTTTATTTTCTTGCTTTTTTTTAACTACTATTACTTTTTTTGCTACTTTTTAAATAATTAATAGCTTGTTTTTTACTTATACAATAGTTAATTGCTTATTTTATAAATTATTTAGCTACTTAATATATAAAGTAATTAATAGTTTATTTTTCTAGTTAACTAGTTGCTTTTTCTTTTATTTTAATTAACTACTTATTTTTATAGTATATATATTAAAAGTAGTTAAAGTACTAAATAAAGCTATATTTTAAAAGAATTTAATTTTTAATAGAAATTTAAATATATTTTAAATACGCTGCTTTTTAGCTTATTATATTACATGTTTTTATAATATATTTAATGAAAGTTATATACTTTTTATTTAGTTTTACTATATAAATACTTTTTTAAAAAATTCTTTATAATTACTTACTTTAAACTAGCCTTAGTAGCTTAAAAGTTACTAAAAAAAATAAAAGTTTTATTTATAAATAAAGTTTTAAAATATTTTTAGTATTTTTTATTAATTTTTTAGCTATACTTATTTATAACTTTTATTGTTAAAAGCTTTTAAATAGCTATACTATATAGTCCTTATTTTTAAGTTAATTAGTTTATTATAGTGCTTTTTTAATACCTTTATTACTATAGCTATACTTTTAACTTTTTATTAAATAGTTTATTAATAAAGTATTAAAAAATTTAATTAACTTTAGCAAATATATATATTCTTATATTTATATAAATTTTTTTAAAATATTTTTAAAGTTATAAAACTACTATTTATTAAACTTAATATTTTAAGTTATAATAACCTTTTTTATAATAAATATTTATATTTAGTATATATTAAATATTATATATTTTATTTTATAATTAATATATATATATATAGCTTAGGTTTAAATTTTTCCTTATTTATATTAGCAAAGTAATTTTGCTTTAATAAGTATATTTTATATTTATAAGCTACTATTTTTAACTAGTTAAAATAAGCATTACTTATTAATACATTACTTATTAGTAATATATATTAATAAAAACAGTAATTAAACTAAATATTAAGCTTTTTAAAAACCTTATATTATTATATACTTTAAATAAGCTTTAGTTATATAACTATATAATAACTTTAGTAGCTTTAAGCTATAGTTTAATTAAAAAACCTATACTATATAATATAGTTTTAGCTTTTTTATAACTTTTTTACTCGCTTATTTAGCTACTTTAATTAGTTTTTTAATTTACTTTAGTAATATTTTAATTATAACTATTACTTATTTATTATTATAATAAAATAATACTATTATAAGCTTATAAGAACGCTATACTTATTTTTTAAATATAGCAATTTTAATTAAAACTTTTTATTAAGTTTTATGCTATATTATAAAAGCATATAATATTTTAAAATATTTGCTTTTAAAAATAATTAACTAAAATATTTTATTATACTTTTTATTATAGTTAAAAAATCTTAATATACTTTTTAAAATAAATAACTTATATATTGCTTTAAAGTTTTTTAAAAAAATATTTTTAATATATAGTTAATTATTTAACTTTTATATTTAATATATAATATTTTAAATTTTTATATTTTTTACTTTATAAGCTAAAGGTTTTAATGCTTTAGCCTTTAAGTACTTAAATTTAAAGTGCTATAATGCTTTGTTATTTTTAAAAAATTTAAAAGGTTGCTTAAAAGTTAAAAAGCTTATTTAGTAATAGTTATTATAAGGCTTGCTATGCTTATTATAAATTTTCTTATATAGTTAGTACTTATTATAAAGTGTAATTTAAAGCAAAAAAAAACTTTTTATATTAAAAAAAACTAGGTTATATTTACACTATAGCTTTTTAACTATAATATTATACTTAATTATTTTAAAGCATAATATATAATTTAAGCTATAATACTAAATTCCTTTATTTTTTAACTTAGCTTTTAATTTAATATTAATATAAAAACCTTTTATAAAATAAATATTTTTAAACACTAATGTTTTTTTTATTAAGTATGCTTTAAATAGTTTTGCATTTTTTTTAATTAAAAAAATAATATACTAGCTTTAACCTAGTTATTTTTAGTTAAAATAAATAATTTTATATTAAGCAGCTTTATATAGTTTACTAAGTATATAATATTATAATTATTTAATACTATACTATTTAATAATATATACTTATTTATACTAATAGTAGTATATATTTTATAAAAATCATTTTAAGTGCTGCTACTTATAGTAAAATTAAAAATAGTATATATTATATTATATAGTAACTATATTTTCTTTAAAACTTAAAGAATTATTTAAACCTTTATTACTAAATAGCAATTTTTTAATAAAGCTTAGCACTTTTTTTAAAAAGGTTTTTTATTATATAGCTTATTTTACTTATTACTTTAATAGCGTTATTATATAAATTTATGTTTATTATTAATTGTTTTTAGTAGCTAGTTAAAAGTATAAAATTTAGTTACTATAAACTAGCATTAAGCGTCTTTATTAGGTTTTTAAAAATATTTTACTAATTTTTTATAAAAGTACTTATACATTTTGCATTTTCTTTCTTTTTAAAAATAAGCCTTTTAAGTTACCTTTAGTAATAACAAATATAGTTATATATCTTGGTTTTCTTTTAACTAATATTTAATTATTAAGTTAGCTATAAGCTAATTTTCTTTTTTATAAAAAATAGTTTACTTTTTATTTATTTAAAAGAAAATTAACTTTTTTTAAATAGCTTATTTTAGCTAAAGTATATATAATAAACTTTTAATTATAAGTAGCTTATTAACCTTTTTAAGCTTATAATTAAACGCTTTATAGTAAACTATAGTTTATTTTTTATACTATTTATTAAACTTAATAGTATTTTTTTAGCTTTTATAAAAGCTTTTTAGTATTGCTTTTAAGCAATTGAGCAATAGTTAACTTTATAAAGCGCAATAATACTATATAATATGTTAACTTAGTTTTAAAGCAGTAATTTTTTACTTTTTATTTATATTATATTAACTTAGATATAATGATTTATATTAACAATTTTATTAACTTAGATTTAAAGCATATTAATTCAAAGTTGCTTATATGCTTTATATTATATATTTTTAATTTTCAAGCTTTATTAAATTTTAAGCTTTTTATTAATTTAAGCTATAATAAACTTTTGCATTAGTTTTAAAAATTTATTCCTTTTTTTTAGCTTTATATAGTACTTTTTAGCTTTATAGCGTTTAAGTTCTTATAATATAATAGTTTTAAAAAAACGCTTAAAGACTTTTTTAAAGTTATACTTAAAAAAATACTTATTTAAGTTAACATTTTCTTAAATATTTTTAGTAGTAATAATAACTTAAAAATTTTAAAAATAAGCAAGGTTTATAATATAAAAGTGTTTCTAAATATATTAATAGTTATTAAATTATACTTATATAATAATTAAAACGTTTTTTAAAAAGTATATAGTATAAAAGATATTAGCTTATTAAATAAAAACTAATATAATTTGCAAAAAAATATTATATAACTATATATAGCTAGCTTTTTATAATTTTATATAAACACTAGTTTTTTAATAATAAACTAAGCTTATAACTTTAATAAATTCTATTAACACTATTTAGTAAAGTAAAAAATAGTAAAAAAACAAGGCTAAAATTAAAATAGCTAGTACATATATTAAATATATATATTTAATTAATATATATATAACTAGTTTATAAATATGCGTAGCTTAACTTTTATAATTAAGTAATACTTATATTTATTTTAATTATATATAAATTAAACAGTTTAACTTATACTTTATTTATAGTAGCTATAAAGTAAATAATGCTTACTGCTTAATTAATTAATAAGTAAAATATACTTTATACATTTTAATTTTTTATTATTATATAGGTTTTATTTTAGCTTTATTTTTAACATTATAATTATTAAAAAACTTAAAAGTATTTTTATTTAGTGCTATATAAATAATATATAACGCATATACTTTATATTAAGTATATACTTCTTTTTTCTTATTAGTTATTATATATAACCGTATTATTAATAAACCTAAAATAATTATAGCGCAATTTATAAAGCGCGCAGTTAATTTTTTATTTAACGCGCTATATATATTAGATTTTTTAAAAATAAGCATTGCTTACTTTTTTAATATTAAATTAATTCTTGCTTAATTTGCAAATATATATTAAACGCTTGTTTACTTTAGTAATAGTTACTTAATTACTTTTAGTGTAAACCTATTATTTATTATATATATTATTTATTAAAGTTAGTACTTTTTAAAAATTTATTTTTATTTTTTTATTTATAATAATAAATTTTAAAAATTTCATTTTACTATTAAAAAACTTTCATTTTAATTCCTTTATAAATAAATAGTTAATATTTTCCTAATTGTTTATAAATTAATTAAAAGTGCTTTTTACATTTTTTAAATCTTTTTTAAAAAATTATAATATTGTTTAAATAAACTATATAAATATAATTTACTAGCTTAGCTAGCGTTTTATATATACAGGCTTAAAAAGTTATAAAAGTATTAGTTAATTTAAAAAATATAACTATATACTTAAAATGCTTATATTTTATTTAAAAAGCAGGTTTTACTTATTATTATGCTTAATATAAATATAATAGTAAGCATTATAAAAGTTTAGCTTTAAAAGATCCTTTGCTAACTTTAGCTTATTTATTACTTTTAATATAAATAGAAAAGAATATTTATTTTTTATAATTATTATATTTAACTTTTTATACTTAATATAAACCTTTATAATTTCTTTAAAGTATAAATAAAATAAAAGCTTTTATGTTTGCTTTTAAGTCCTATATATACTTTATTTAAACAGTCTTCTTTTAATAATTAAGCACTTATTATTAAGCTTTTATAATAAAATAAATTAAACTAAAAACCATTTATACCTTGTTTACTAAGTTTATTATATATTATACTTTCTTTAATACTAGCAACTTTTTTATTAATAGTTTAAAGTATATATACTAAAATATTTTAAAATACTTAAATAAATTAATTTTGTTTTTAGTACTAAGCTTATTATTAATTTTAAAAAATAAAAACTTTTTTAAAAAACTAATACTTATATTTATTAAGTTAGCAACGTACGCTGCTTAGTTGCTAACTATGTTTTTAGCAAACTTTTTAAAATTTATTTTTTAATATTTATTTTTTTAATATTTATTTTTTTAATATTTATTTTTTTAATATTTATTTTTTTAATATTTATTATAAAACTATTAAGTAAAAGCTATATTTAATAATATATTTAACTAACCTATTTCTAGTTATAATATTAAAAACTTTAACACTTTCTGTTTTTTATATATTAAATAAAATATTTGCTTAACAGTTTCTTTTTAAATTTTTAAGTATTAATTATTTAAAAACTAGCTATATAAACTAGTTAATACATTATTAGCTTTTTTCTTAGTTTTATTAATAAAAATAATCAAATATTTACTTTTTATAAGTATTTTTAAACAAATATATTTATATATAATATTAATAAACTTAAGGTTTTATATTTATACTTATAATAACTTTTTTAGCTTTTATTTACTACTTAAAAGAATTATAGCTATTACTTAAAATAGCTTTATAATACTAAATGCTTTATAGAACCTTGCTAAAATAAATTAAATATATTATTTTACTTTAGCTTAGGTTTTAACTTTCTAGTTTTAAAGTTTAATTACTTTATTTAAATATTTTAATTAATTATTTTATTTTTTATTTTTAAGCTATTTAAATAGTTTTTACTTAACTTTGCTTAACTAGTAATTTAATACTAACTATTTACCTTTTAAGTTATAATTAGCTATAAAGCTTTTTTTACTATAATAATAATATTTTATATAGCTATTGCTAATATATACTAATTTGCTTTAATTTTAATTTATTTATTATTTAAATAAGTTATTAGTTATTTTTTAAATTATTTAAGCGCTTTTAAGTTATTTATTAACTTTTTTACTTTAATAAGCATTTAGCATATTTTTGCTTATATAGTAATTAATATTTTTTATTAGCGTAGTATTAAGTGCTTTATTATTTTTTTAGTTTTTTAATATATTATTGCTATATTATTAAGCAATATATACTACGTTATTAAACTTTTTTAAAAAAAATTAAAGCTTATACTAATAATTAAAAGCTAGTTAGCTATTATTTTTTAATAATATAGCACTTTTAAGCTTTTATATTAATACTTGCTAATAAAAAAAATCTTTTAAGTTTTTATTTTTTATTATTATACCTTATATAATTACTTTTAAAAAGTTTGCTTAAATAGTTTTAAGTTAACATTTTTTTGCTAAATAAACTTTTAAAAGTTTTTAAAAGTCGCTTTTTTTAAAAAAAAATTATTATAATTTAGCATATTTTAATAAAAACGCTTATTTATTTAAATATTAAACTTAGCTTATATTAAAGCTTATATAATTTATATTAGATCTTTATAGCTAGGCTTTTGCTAATTGCTTTTTTTATAGCTATAATTTAATTTTTAATTTTTATAGCAATAGTATTTTACTTTAGCTGCTTATAGTTATATATAAAAGGTTTAGCATTATTTTTATATTATAGCTTTTTTTACTTAGTAAGTAGCTAAAGGAATTATAAGTCTTAGTTTATTATATTAATAATTTAACTTAAAAAATTATTACTTTAGCTTTTAAAACTATTTTAAAAGCTATTATAATAAAAACCTTTCTTATAAAAGCTTTTATATAATAGCGGTTTAAAGTAAAAAAAGTGCTTTTTAACCTTTTAACTTTTTATAAATTATTGCCTAGTAGCTAATAACTATTTTAATAAGTAATACTTTTTATTTTAGGTTTTTTAATTTATTAGTAAGTTTTTTACTTTTCTTAATATTTATTATAGCTTTTTTATTTTTAGCTATTTATAAATTTAGTTTTTTTTAGTTTTTTTTAGTTTTTTTTTAGTTTTTTTAGTATTAGGTTTATTAAGCTTGTTTATATTGTTGCTAGTTATTTGCTTAATAGTTATAAACTATATTTAAGTTCTAATTTAAATTCTTTTGCTAAACATTGCATTATAACTTAAAAATATATAAATAAAAATATATAAAATTTAAAATAATAAAGTAGTTATAAAATAATATTGCTAGGAATGTTAAAAACTAACTATATTTAATAACTTTTATTTAATTAACTAAATAAGTACTTAAGCTAGCTAAAAAAAAAAAAGGGTATAACCGGCTAAACTATAGCTAATAGTTAGCGTATGTTTAGCTTATATATAGTCCGTGCACTTATAGCGCAGCTAGTAGGTTTTATAAGTTAGTGCTTTATTATAACTTAATAGGCTACTAGCATTAAAGCTTAAGTTTTTAATTTTTAGAAAACTACTTTAAAGTAAAATCTTATTAAATTATTAAAAGCCTTAATATTTATAGTACTATTAAAGTCAAGCATAACTTTTTTTTATTTTCTATAAAAGCTATAAATAAAAAGCCAGGTTTATTAGCTCTTTTAATATATAGCTTATTAAAACCTTTTACTAGCTTATAAGTTATTTAGTAAAATTCTTTAGTTATTTATTTATAATATATTTTTAAAAAAAATATTTTAGCTATATATTAGTTAAATATTTAAGCTTAATTTATTAAAGTTTTTAAAGTATCTTTATTATTAAATCTTTTAGCAATATAACTTAAATTTTACTTTTTTTTAAAAAAATAAATAAAAAACTATAGTAAATTATTTATAACCTTTTATTTATAAAAATTTATTTGTTTTAAAAATAGTCTTTATAAAGTTATTATTTTAATATAATATTTTCAGTAAAGCTTATTACTTTATAGCTATTTATATTTTTATACAGTTTTTATTTTTTTAAGCTATAATTAGTTAGTAGCTAAAATATTGGTTTTTAATAGCGTTATTAATATAGTACTACTAAGTTAAGTTAATTATAATTAGGTTAAATTATTAAGTTAAAATATTACGTTTTTTAACTAGTGTTAATAACTTTAAAATTGTTATAATTAAGTTATAAAGAAAGCTAATCTTTTAAAAGATTTAATTTATAACAAAAAATCTTAAAGTAAAAAAAAAAGCTTTTAAGTTTTTATTATAAATATAAACTTATATATATACTAGCTAGTAAAGCTATAGCTGTTTATAAGTATAGGCCTTTATATTTACTATTTAAAAAAGGTAACAGCTATAAGCTACTTAATTAGCTATACTATTATTAACTAATTTATAACTATTAATATAAAAGCAATATAGCTTTTATAAAAGCTTTAACTAGTTATTATAAAAGTATAAATAAATAAATAAAATAAGTAAAAATACTATATTTAAAATTATAAAGCCTTATATATTATTATTTAAAAGCTTTATTTTTAGCTATAAAATAGTTTAATAACTTAGTTTATTTTAAAAAAGTATATTAAAACTAATAAGCTATTAAAAATTATAATTAATATAATGCTTATATAGTAAAATAAAATATAGCTAAAATAAAAACTACTATAAAAAAGGTTTTTTATTAAAGGGTTTCTTTTTACTTATTTAATATAAAAAATCTTTGCAATAAAAAGAAGGATTTTCTTTTTATAAGTTATATAATATAATTATACGTTTAAGCTATATTGCTAGGTTCTAAGAAAAACCACAAAATCTACTTCTTAACCAGCAGAGGTGCGCAGCTGTCAGCCACTCAGACCCTGCCCCCTTAGCAAAATGACACTGCCCACCCAGCAATGCTCTATTTTATTAGCCTCTGCAGTTATATTACTGTATAATAAACCTTCTTTGTGATTGACAAGGATGGCTGACAGCGACAACACAATGCGGCCGCGCTCAATGTCGAGATCACGTCCCACAACACCACTTCGGCCCTCTTCGCGCTCCTCACTGCGCGAGTCTGCTCGACGTAGCGTTGACGGTCGTGAACTTTTCCCTCTGAATACGTCCGAGCCTGCTTTTGCCGAACTATCCGACGCTGTAGCTGACCTCGAAGCTAATATGATGCACTTTCAGCTAATGCACGAGAGTCTGGCTCGGTTCGGCGAGAGCTTTGCCAGTTTCTTGTACGGGCTTAACATGAACGCCTTCTGCGTTGACTTCCCCGAGGTGAGCGGAAGTGGGTATTATGACCTAACCCTGGGGATGGTTGTATGCGCTACGTCCATTCTCCAGAGCTAATGTGGTTCCCGGGTCTAGCAACCTATTTCCGAATCCTTTCGCAGAGCTGGGGCCAATAAAGACCAAACTGGTATGACTCTATGCCCATTCCTACGTCCAGGGACACGATTGTGGTCCGTCCACCCGAAGAACCACGATGGCTGCTGATATTTACACAGTCCGATCTCGCAGCACAGAAAGATTTCCGTCAGATGGCGATACAACATTCATGTACGAATCGATTTCAAAGCCTCTATTATGGTCCAACATCCTATCTAATCACCTATCTCTAGGACAACGGACATGTCCTTTGTTGAGAATCCATCAACAGCTCCCAAGCCGACGTCTAACATGTACACCGCCTCTGAGACTCGACCGTCACGCTTGGCAGCCCCTTCACGCGGTGGTGTTGAGTCCAACGGGCGGAGGACTGAAGGGCGAGCGCGCCCCAGCGGTCTTATGCGACCGCGGGCTCGCGGATTGAGATAAATCGCATGGTGTTTATTCAGTTTGGCAATAAAGGTAGGCCTGCAGAAGTTCGTGTATGAGTTACGTGCCGATGCTTGCGACTTACAGAGCTGGAGGGCAGCATAGTACGCATGAACAAGTTTCTTGACCCGTGGCGGCCATTTTAAAACGGTCGTAGAGCTGAGCGGAAGGCTCTATTATGTCTAAGCTCTATACAGTGGGTATGCAAACGACCTGGCCAGCGCGCCAGCCGTTATTTTGCTTCCTTAGGAAACCATCTCGACCTCGTTATCAGCAGTTGTATCAGTGCCGTGGGGTGGATGAGCGTTCACACCAAGCCCGATAGCGGCCTCGGCTTCCTTTTGTGTATATGGCTGTTCACGAAGCTGCTTGACCCTGCGCAGAGTTTTATACAGTTAGCCGTAGTTGCGATGTCCACATTGCAGTGTTGCGTGTAGGCGTCCGCTACAAACGTACCTTCTCTTATGCGGTTTCCCCTTCCGATGCAATATCAAGTTCGACTCCGTATCATACCACTTTGCGCATTCGACGCAATACCATCTTCCTAACCCGGGAAGATCCTCATTTGGTTTCATGTCTTTGTATTGGGATAGATGTTTTTGGCTATTGAGGTCGGCCTTGATTTGGTCAAGATCCCTTACGTGTCGACGTGTCTTCGTAAGGGTACGCTTGTTCCTAACACCCATATTGTCGGTATATTTCGTCGGCGTTTCTAAAGTATCATGTGGTTGGTAATGAAATATATCCTGGCAAAGAGTATTTATTTAGGGTCATGGCCTAGGTATTGCTAGTGGTAATGTATGAGTTTTATGGCTTAGTGTTCTAGCTAGACAGACCCTAGAGTCTTTACCACCTAAGGTTAGTGGATAGCACTCTGTAAATAAAGTACTCTGTTTTTATTTACAAATTATAAATATGTATAGATTTCTAATAGAAGATGATAAGAACTTTATTGAACTATTTTAGTAAAAAGCTAATTTATTTACAAAGTAAAAAAAATAAAAGCTAGGTATATATAATATATAATATAATATAATAAGGTACTTAGCTAGAAAACTTACTTGCTAAGCTATTTGCATATAAACTATATACTAATTAAAGCTATGCTAATTAATAGCTAAAGCTTTACTAGTTATACTTTTTTTTTAATTATTTTAGCTAGTTTAGTTATTTACTTAGCTAATTAAATAAAAGTTATTTAATATATTTAGTTTTTAAAATTGCTAGCAATATTACTTTATAACTACTATATTACTTAAATATTTATACTTTTTTATTTTTTTATTTTTAAGTTATAATATAATATTTAATAAAAAGATTTAAACTAAAAACTAAGCATAGTTTATAATTGCTAAGCAAATAACTAATAACAATATAAATAAGCTTAATAAACTTAATATTAAAAATAAGTAATAAAAACTAAAAAAAACTAGCTAATAGTTAAGCTAAATTTATAAATAGCTAAAAATAAAAAGGCTATAAAAAATATATAAAAAAAGCAAAAAACTTAATAATAAATTAAAATACTTAAAATAAAAAGTATTACTTATTAAAGTAGTTAATTAGCTACTAAGCAATAATTTATAAAAAGGTTAAAAGGTTTAAAAATATCTTTTTTACTTTAAACTGCTATTATATAAAAGGTTTTATAATAAAGGTTTTATAATAAAGGTTTTATAATAAAGGTTTTTATTATAATAGCTTTTATAAAAGTTTAAAAAGTTAAAATAATAATTTTTTAAATTAAATTATTAATATAGTAAATTAAAATATATAGTAGCTTTAGCTACTTGCTAAGCAAAAAAAAAACTTAATATAAAAATAGTATAAAAGGTTTTTTATATAGTTATTAGCAGCTAAAGTAAAATATTATTATTATAAAGATTAAAAACTAAATTATAGCTATAAAAAAAGCAATTAGTAAAAGCTTAGCTATAAAGATTTAAAATAAATTATTTAAGCTTTAATATAAGCTAAGTTTAAAATTTAAATAAATTAGCGTGCTTATAAAAATATACTAAACTATAATAACTTAAAAAAAAAGTTACTTTTAAATTTTTTTAAAAGTTTATTTAGTAAAAGAATGTTAACTTAAAGCTATTTAAGCAAACTTTTTAAAAATAGCTAGATAAAATAAAATAGTAAAAAAATAAAAACTTAAAAAAAAAATTTATTAGCAAGTATTAATATAAAAGCTTAAAAGTGCTATATTATTAAATAATAATAGCTAACTAGCTTTTAATTATTAATATTAGCTTTAAAAAAAAACTAAAAAAAGTTTTAATAAAGTAGTATATATTATTTAATAATATAATAATAATATATTATAAAGCTAAAGAATAATAAAGTACTTAGCACTATACTAGCAAAAAATATAAATTGCTATAAAAGCAAAAATATATTAAATACTTATTAAAGCAAAAAAAGTTAATAAATAACTTAAAAGTATTTAAATAGTTAAAAAAAACTAATAATTTATTAAAGTAATAAATAAATTAAAATTAAAGCAAATTAGCATATATTAGCAATAGATTTATAATATATTACTATTATAGCTAAAAAAGCTATATAGCTAAATATTGCTTAAAAAATAAGTAGTTAGTATTAAACTACTAGTTAAGCAAAGTTAAGCAAAAACTATTTAAATAGCTTAAAAGTAAAATATAAAACGTTTAAGCAGCTTAATTAAATTTTAAAAATAAAAAGTTAAAAGCTAAGCTAAAATAAAATAATATATTTAATTTACTTTAGCAAAGTTTTATAAAATATTTAGTATTATAAAGCTATTTTAAATAATAGCTATAGTTTTTATAAGTAGTAAAAAAAAGTTAAAAAAAGTTATTATAAATATAAATATAAAAGCTTAAGTTAATATTATATATAAAGATTTTTAAAAAAAATATTTATAAAAAGTAAATATTTTATTATTTTTATTAATAAAATTAAATAAAAAGCTAATAAAATACTAAGTAGCTTATATAGCTAGTTTTTAAATAGTTAATGCTTAAAAAATTAAAAAAACTTTTAAGCAAGTATTTTATATAATATATAAAAATAAAAAGCATTAAAGCTTTTAATATTATAATTAAAAATAAGTTAATTAAGTATACTATTAAATATAGCCTTTACTTAATAGTTTTATAGTAAATATTAAAAAATAAATTTTAAAAGGTTTGCTAAAAATATAGTTAGTAGTTAAGTAGTATATGTTACTAACTTAATAAGTATAAGTAGGACTTTTTTTAAAAAAAGTTACTATTTTTTAAAATTAATAATAAACCTAGCACTAAAAATAAAATTAATTTATTTAAGTATTTTAAAGCGTTTTATTATATATACTTTAAACTATTAGCAAAAAAGTTGCTAATATTAAAAAAAGCATAATATATAATAAACTTAGTAAAAAAAGTATAAGTACTATTTAATTTAATTTATTTTATTATAAAAGGTTAATAGTAAATATTTAAAAAAATACTTTAAAAAAACTTTTAAATAAGCTATATATAATACTAAAAAGCAAATATAAAAGCTTTTATTTTATTTATTATAAAAAACATATAAAGCTTTATGTTAATTATAAAAGCTTAAATAAAATAATTATAAAAAATAAGTATTTTTTACTTTTTATATTAAAAGTAATAAATAAGCTAAAGTTAGCAAAAATTCTTTTTAAGCTAAACTTTTATAATGCTTACTACTATATTTAAATTAGGTATAATAATAAATAAAAAACTGCTTTTTAAATAAAATATAAGCATTTTAGGTATATAAGTATACTTTTTAAATTAACTAATACTTTTGCAACTTTTTAAGCTTATATATATAAAGCCTTAGCTAAGCTAGTAAATTATATTTATATAGTTTATTTAAATAATATTAAAGGTTTTTTTAAAAGATTTTTTAAAAAATATAAAAAGCACTTTTAATTAGTTTATAACTAATTAATAAAATATTAACTATTTATAAAACTATTAAATTATTAGTTTTTTAAAACTAAAATTAAATTTTTAAAGTTTATTATTATAATTAGAAAAATAAAAATAAATCTTTAAAAGGTTGCTGCTATTTAAAAGTAAAAAGTATTAATTTTAATATATAATATATAAATATTTTTAAAGTTTATAAACTTTTATAAAAAGTTTATAGTTAAATATATAAACGTTACTATGCTAATTATAGCAATTTTAAAAGGTTATACTTTACTAAGCTATGTTTTTAAGTAAACTTTAAAAGCAAATTAGATATTTAAAAAAATAAAAAAAGCTTTTATATTAGTAACTATTTTTTACTACTAAAATAGCTATTTAAATATTAATAAATATGTTAATAAAAGCAATATTAAAAATAATATTATAGCTTTATAAAAAAATATAAAACCTAAGTATTTACTAGTTATAAAAGCTTATAAATATAAAAACTAAATAAGTAATAAGCTAATAAAAGCTTTTAGTAATTATAAAAAGTTATAAGCGCTAATAGTAATACTTTAAAAAAATAAATTAAACTTTAATAATATAAATAAATTATATAGCTTTAAAAAGCGTAGTTAAGTTACTAGTATAAAACCTTTTAAAAAGCTTGCTTACTAAGTATATAAGCTGGCATAGTTTTATTTTAATATAAAATATTAATTTAATATATTAAACCTAGTAAATAAATTATTAAAAAAGCTAAATTTTATAGCTAAAAAGACTTAATATAAAAATATAATATTAATATTAACAAAAGGCTTTTTAACTAGTTAGTAAGCTATTATAAAAAATATAGTAGTTATTAGCAAAAATTTTATTTTAGAAAAAGTAAAGCATTAGCCTATACTACTAAAGCAGCTTAAAAAGCTTTATTAAACTTATACTTATTAGCTTATTTAATAATAAAAGTATAAATTATAAATTTATAAGCTTATAAATTGCTAAACTTTTACTATATAATTATAAACAATTTTTAAAAGTAAAAAATTAAAAAGTACTAATATATATGCTTAACTTATATATTATGTACTATATAAATAGTAATAATAACCTATTTAATAATAGCTACTACTAAAAATATAAAAACTATTTTTTTAAAAAAAAATTAAAGTTATTATTTATAGCTAATATGTTTTATATACAAAAGCTAAAAAATTAGCTTAAAGTAAAACAGGTTTTTAATTAGTAGCTTTAATATAGTTTATAAAATAGGTTTATAAAATACTATATAAACTATAAGCTAAAAACTTTACTTTTATATAACTTATAAAAATTATTTGCTATAAAGCTAAAATATATAAAAAATATTATATTAATAATAAAAAAATATTATACTTTAAAAATTGTTAATAATTTTAGCTTAAAAAGCTTTAATAAAGTAGCTAATAAACTAATATTATAATACTATTAAAGCTAAGCTTATAAAAAAATAGCTAAGTTATTATAATATAAGTTTTATTAAAACAGCTTAAAGTAAAATGTTTAAAAATATATTGCTAGCTATGCATAATATAAAATCGCTTAAAAACTAAAGCATAAGGTTTATAAAAAGCTATAGTTATTATTTTTATTAAAGTAGCTTTTTTAAAAAATTAGCTTAGATTTTATTATAAAACTACTTTTATATATAAAAGCAAATAATAATGTTTATAATATAATTTTAGTTATTATAAAATAGTTTATAAAAATAATATTATTTATTTTTATATAAAAAATACTTAATACTACTAAGCTTATAGTAATTATATACTATAAAGTAAACTACTAGTATAGGTTTTTTAAAAAGTTATAATAATAAAAATAAACTTATTATAAGCAAATTTTATAAAATATTTTATAAAATATAAAAAATATATTAGTAGCTATTTACTATAAAATACTTTTAAATTAATAGCTAAATAAAATAAGTATATTAAACTTTAAAAAATACTTTTTTACTTTTTATACTAGTAAGCTAAATAGCTAAGTAAAAGTATTAGCAAAAGCTAAATTTATATATAATAATAGCTAATATACTATTATAATCTATTTATTATTTAAAACGCTATATAAATACTATTTAAAAAGTATAAAGTATATAATAAATTAGCTTTAATTTAATATCTTTTTTTAAAAGAAAAGCTATAGCAAATAAAAGCTATATGCTATATAGTTTATAAGCATTAAAAGCAAGTAGTTAAGTTAATATAAAAGTATTATAATAAGCATTATATATTAAAAAAGTTTTAAGCAAATAATATAATAAAGTTATTAATAATATATTTTAAGTTTAGGTATAAAAATAGCTAGCTTTTATATATATTTAAATTAAATTTTTTAAAAAAGTAAAAGCTTAAATAAGCTAAATTAAGTTATTTAAAATTTATTTTTAAGTTTATAATATATTTTTTATATTTTTGCTTAAGCTATAAATAAACTAATTAAAAACGCTAATAAAATAGTGCTACTTAAGTTAAAAAATAAGTAAAAAATACTATTTAATAATAAAAAAACTAAAGTTAATAAAAATATTTAGTGAAATAAAAAAGCTAGCTAATAAAATATAATATTTAAAAGCTAGCTACTAAACTAATATAAAAAAAATTAAAAAAGTTTATACTAAGTAAAATAATAAGTAAAGTAATTATATTTATATATAAAGATTAAAGTTATAAAGTATATAGTTAGTTAATAAAATAATAGTAAGCTATAATTAAATAATTAACTTAAGCTAGAATATTATAAAAACTGAAACTTATATTTAAAAAAATTAAATATAGCTTGAAATTTATTAAAGTATTAATATAAAATCATTATTATTAAATAAAAATTAATAATTAAAAGCTAAATAGTAGCTAAAAAGCAAATATATATAAAACTATTAAAATAGCTAAAATAAAAAGTAAATATGCTAATATAATAAAAAGTTTAAATAAAACTAATACTTAATATAAAGTAAACAATATAAATAAAAAAGTTTTAATCGTTATTATTAATACTTAAAATAGCATAAAAGCTTTTTTTTTATACTTAGTATAGTTAAGCTTTAACTTAGTAGCGTTTATAATTATTAATAACTTTAGCTAAGCAATATATATATATAAGTTATTTAAAATATTATTTTTTAACTTAGTACTAAGTAAAATACTTTTTAATTTTTTCATTAACTTAAAAAAAGTATAAAGTTTAAATTACTAATGTAGTACTAAAAAAAAGTTAATATAAAAATAAGTAACTATAAAGATACTATATTTATTAACTATTTAAAAAAGAATATTATTATAAAATAATAAAAATAAGTAAGCTTATAAAAAAAGTAGCTTAAATTTTTTTATAAAAAATTAAAGTTTTTTTTTATAGTTAACTACTTTATAAAAAGCTAAGCTAGCTTTTTTAAAGCAAAAAATAAAATAGCTAATTTTAATTATATAAAAGTTAATAAATATAGTATTTATATTAATAGCTTAAATATTTTTATATATTAAAAGCTTAGTATTAACTTGCTAATAAAAAACTATATATTAAATAATAACCTAAGCTATACTTTTAAAAACTATAAAAGTTTTAAATAAGCAATATTAAAATAAATAACCTAATAAAAATAAAGCAATAAATATATAGCATAATAAGCATAATTATTTTGCTTATAAGCTATATATAGTTAATAAAGCTAAAAATATAAAAATAATAAATTTAAAAGTAATTACTTATTATAAAAATATAATTAATATAAAGTTTTTAGCTAAGTATAATAAGCAATATATTTTAGCTAAATTTTATATAAAAAAAGGTTAAATATATAATAATTAAAAAATAACTAAGTTAAAGCTATATTAAAACAATATAAGCATATAAAAATATATTATTTAAAAGGCAGTATAGTAACAGTTAATTAATAAATTAAAAAATAAAATAAAAGCAAAAAAAATAAAAATCTTATTATATAAACTATAAAATTAAAAAGAATAAGCAAAAGTAGTTAACTATAACTAATTAGTAAATAAAAAGTTAGTTTTTTAAAAGTAATAAAGCAATTTAATTAAAAGAATTAAAAATAAAATTAATTACTAAAAATATACTTATAAATACTAAAATTATTAAAAACTAGCAACTTAAAAAAAAAAGTAATATAAAAAAGTACTTAGTTAAAAAACCTACTTGCTAAGCTACTTATATATAAACTATAAGTTAACTAAAGCTATACTAACTATTAACTAAAGGTTTACTAATTATACTTTTTTAATTTTTTTAGCTAGTTTAATTACTTAGTAATAAAATTTTAACGTTTATTTTAAATAAATTTAAGCTAACTATAATAGCATAACTATAGCTGCAAGTGCTTTAATAGCTAGCTGCTTTTTATTACCTTATATAACCTTTTTTTAAGTTTATATTAAAAAAAAATAAAGCTTAGTTACCTACTTAGCTAACTAAATAAAAATTATATAATATACTTAATTTTTAAAATTGCTAGCTATATTATTTTAAAACTAACTTATTGCCTAAACCTTTATAAAAGCTTAAATAAAGTAATACTATAAAAGCTATTTTTAAAAACTTTTGGTATTACTATTAAATTAAAAGCTAGTTAAAGTTATTTTTTAAAAATCTTTTTAATTAATAATTTAATTATAGTTCATTATGCTTTTTTACGTTAAGCAAACTTTTTATAAATAAGTTAAGTTACTTTATAAATAGCTTTACTATTTATAACATTACTATATTTAGTTTAATTATATATTTAGCTTTTATTTATTTTTTATAAAATAAATAAATATAATAAAAGTACTACTAGTAAGCTTGCTATTTTAAGCTAATTTAATAAAAAAAAAGGTAACTTATAAGTTTAAATATAATTTATACTTAATACTTTAATATTGCTAAACTAACTTTATAATTTTTAAACTTAGACTTTTTAGCTTTAAAAACTATTTATTAAAAATAAATTAAGTATAATAAATATTAAGGAAATAAAAAAATAAAAAAATAATAAAGCTAGCTAAAAGCAGCTAAAAAAATAAAAAAAAATAAAAAAGTTTTTAAAAAAGTTTTTAATACTATTAACTACTTAAAAACTAAGTAAAATATGTTTTAATAAAATATAAAAGTTATAATAAGTAAAATAAACTAGTTTATTTAAGCTACTTAAAGCAAGCTTATAACTTTAAAATTATAAATATTAGTATAAGCACGTTATTTAAAATAAATATAAAAGCTAATGCTAGTATAGCAACTAAAAATAGCTTAATAAAGCTTTATTTAATATATACTTACTACGTTTTAATTTAAATTTTTATTAATAATAAAAAGTTTTAAAAAATAATTTTAATAATTATTATAAAATTTTAAACTTTTTATTATATATTAACTTATAGTTAATAAAATATGCTTTACTAAAAAATAATTGCTTATTAATTTAATTTATTAATTTACTAATTTAATAATTAATTATTTTATTAAATAACTAATAAAATATAAACTTTAAAAGTTATTTTTATTATATAAAAAAACGCAATATTTAATTTTATAAATATAGTTAAGCTTTAAATTATTAAAATAAACTATAAAAGTATTAAAATTTTTTTTTAAAAAATATTAAATAATAACATTTTTTATAAAAAGTATTAAAACTAATAAGTTTACTAAATTAACTAAGTTTAATAAAGTTGCTAAATAACTTAAAACTATAAAGTTTTTTAAAAATAATAAATACTTTTATTATAATTTAGCATTATTATTTAATATAAAAATTAATAATAATAAAATATAAATTAAAAAAAATAATAATACTTTTATACTTAAATTTAAAAACTTTAAAAACTTTAATTAAGTTAATATAGTTTTAAAAAGCTGCTAAAAGTAGTAACTATAAAAGTTAACTAGTATAATTATAGCTTACTTTATTAAAAAAAGCTATAGCTTATTAGTAAATTTTATTTTTTATAATTTAAAAAATAATACTTTTAAAATAAAAGTATTATAATTATAATAAACTAGCTAAGCTAACGTTTTATTATAGCTTTAAGCATTACTATAAAATAAAATAATTAGCTATAGCTTAAACTTAAAAACATTGTATATAAAAAAACGCTTTAAATTTTTTTTTTTAAAACGCGTAAATATGCTAAAGTAAGTTACTTATAAGTAAGTAAAATTTTTAATTAAATAAAAGTAGTTATAGTAGCATAGTTAACTATAAACCGTGTTTTAAAGTAAAAGATATTAATATTATAACATAATTAGTATATATACTTATTATGCTTTATATAATAAAGTAGCTATAAAGTTAAAAAAACTAGCTTAGCTTTAATTTTTTATATATATAGCTATTATTTTTGCTTTGCTTTTAAACTTAAAACTTAGTTATTTATTATATATATAATATACTAAGTTTATAAAAGTTTTAATAATAAAGTAGTTATAAAGTAATATTGCTAGCGATTTTAAAACTAAGTATATTAAATAATTCTTATTTAGTTAACTAAATATATAACTAAGCTAGCTAAAAAAATATAAAAAGGTATAATTAGCTAAATTATAGCTAATAGTTAGCATAAGTTTAGCTTAGATATAGTTTATATACTAGTAGCATAGCTAGTAAGTTTTATAAATAAGTGTTTTATTATATTATTTTTTTAAGTTGCTAGTTTTTAGTAATAAAGTATTTATAAGTATATTTAAAAAGTTTTAGCTTTTTATTTTTAACTAATTAACTACTTTTATTTTGTACTTTATTATTGCTTAGTTGCTAGCTTATATTATAATATATTTTAAGCTTAGTTATTAGTTTTTTGCTTTTTATATAATAATAACTTTATATTTTTTGCTTTTGCTGCTAGTTTTTAAAAGTACGCTTACTATAATGCCTTTTTTAAATATTTTATATTAGCTTTATATACTTATAGCTTTTTTATTTAAAATTTAATTAGTTATACTTTAATTATATAATTACTAATTTTGCTACTAATAATAAAAATAGTAAATAGCTAGCAAAAATTAATATTTTTATTATTAAACTTTATATTTATTATATTACTAGTATATATATAAATTTTTATATTTATTACGTTTGCTAGCTTTTTAAGCCTAACTATATTTAATATAAAATAAACTATTATGCTCATTATTTTATACATTTACTACTTATTCTTTAAGTATATATATTAATTAACTTTGCTAGATTTTATTAATTTTAGTTAGTACTACTTAGCAAATTATTTACTATGCTATTTTTTTTAAATATATATATATATATTTTTTTTAATAATAACTATATATGCTATAAAGTTAATAACTTTAATGCTTATATTATTATATTAAGCATTATTTATATAAGTTACTATATTTAGCGTTTTAAACAAGCTTTCCTAGCTTTTTAGTAAGCAATTACTTTTTAAAAAAGCTATATTTCTTTAAAATAAATTTTTTTTATCATACTACTATATATTAAAAGTTAATTAATATTTGCTATTTGCTTAGTACTTTAGTTACTTTTTAAGTTATTAATATTATTTGCTAATTATTTACTATTTATTAGCTTAGTATTAATATAGCTTTAATTAAACTTTTAGCTTTTTATTTAAAGCTAGCTTAATAGTTTAGTTTTAAAAGCTATTACTATAATACTTTTTATTAAAGCGTAATATATTCTTTTAGCTAACTTAAATATATACTTAAATTAGCTTTTTTAGCTTACTATTAATATTGCTTTTAGCAAGCTAGACTTTTTTTAGCTACTTTATAAATTATATAATTATAAATACTTTTTTTATATTACTAAGTTTATTTAAAATAAAAAAATTTATAATATGCTTATAACTTTAGCTATAGCTTTTATTTATTTTAGCTATTATAGTTTTTTTTAATAGCTAATTATAATTGTTCTTTTAATATAGTATATATTTTTTAATATTTACTTTTTAGCTTTTGCTTATTAATACTTTATTTAATAATAATGTTTTTTATATTAGTAGTTAAGTTAAAATTGCTATAAGTTTGTTTATATATAAGTTATAGTTTTTATAGTAATATAGCTTAGTTAATTGCTTAATAATAGCTTACTATCTTTTATTAACTAACTTTTATACTTTTATATCTTTTAGTACTTATATACTAATATAATTACTTTACTTATTATTTTATTTAATATAAACTTTTTTAACCTTTTTTTATATTAGTTTAGTAAATAGCTTATATGTGCTAAATATTTAGCTAGCTTTTACATCTTATATTTTACTAGCTAGCTTTTTTATTTTACTAAATATCTTTATTTACTTTAATTCTTTTAATATTAAATAATAATTTTTGTTTTATTTTTATTTATTTATTAACTTAAGCAATACTATTTAATTGCTATTTTATAACTAGTTTATTTATAGTTTAAGTAAATAATATAAAAAATATATTATAAACTTATAATTAAATTTTAAGCAATTTAATTCAATATATTTAAGTGTTTACCTTTTTAAAAGCTTTAACTTAAATATATATAAAAGCTAGTTTTTTTATACTTAAACTTAAAGTGTACTATTAATAGCTTTACTATATTATTTACTTAAAACTTTTTTAGTATATAATGCTTATTATAATATTTTTATATTAACTTAACTATTTGCTTTTAATGCTTATAAACTGCGTAGTATATAGCTTTTATTTATTATAGCTTTTTTTTTACTTTTTAAATATAAAATTAAAGCTGCTTTAGTATATATTTAATACTTTTTAAGTAGTACTTATATAATACTTTAAATAGTAAATAGCTTATAATAGTATATTAGCTATTATTATATATAAACTTAGCTTTTATTAGTACTTTAACTTAATTAGTTAGCTTATTAACATAAAAAGTATAAAAGTATTATTTTAAAGTTTAATATATTTATTTTATTTAATTAATAGTTTAAAACTATTATGCAATAAATAGCTATTAATATATTTTTTATACTTTATAAAACTGTTTTTAAAATATACTTATAATAAGTTTAATTTTATTACTTATAATCTTTTTAAAAAACTTATATTAGCAGTTTGCTTTATAATATATAATTATTATAAGCTTAGTAGCGTTAAGCGTTTTTTATATAAAAATAAACAACGTTATTTTTATAAACTAGTTTATAATAACTAAAATTATATTATAAACGTTATTATTTGCTTTTATATATAAAAGTTGTTTTATAATAAAATCTAAGCTAATTTTTTAAAAGGGCTACTTTAGTAAAAGTAATAATTAAAGCTTTTTATAAAGCTTATACTTTAGTTTTTAAGCGCTTTTATATTATGTATAACTAGCAACGTATTTTTAAACGTTTTGCTTTAAACCTTTTTAATAAAACTTGCGCTATAATAACTTAGCTCTTTTTTAATATACTTAGCTTTAAAGTAATTATAGTGCTAATATATTAGTTACTTTATTAAAGCTTTTTAACTTAAAATAATTAGCTACTTTTTAAACTAAAGTATAGTTTTATTATTAATATAATACTTTTTACATATTTTACCTTTATAATATATAATTTTTGCTAACTTTATAAAAATAAAGGTTTTAGCTTATAATTTATAAAATATTTTATAAAATTATATTAAAGCTGCTAATTTAAAAGCTATTTTCCTTTAAGCTAATTATTTAGCTTTAATATATAAAATATACTAGTTATAAATAATAACTTTAGCTTTTTAAAAAAAAAAATAGTTTTTATTTAATAAGTTATTACTATTATTTATATAGTATATAATATATAAGTTAAATATATATATTAGTACTTTTTACTTTTTTATTTTTAAAAATTATTTATAATTATATAGTAAAAGTTTAATAATTTATAAGCTTATAAATTTATAATTTTTATTTTTATTACTAAACTAGCTAATAAGTATAAGTTTAATAAAGCTTTTTAAGCTATTTTAGTAGTATAAGCTAGTACCTTGTTTTTATTTAAAATAAAAATTTTGCTAATAATTACTATATTTTTTATAGCAGCTTACTAATTAGTTAAAACTTTTTTTTAATATTAGTATTATATTTTTATACTAAATCCTTTTAGCTATATAATTTAGGTTTTTTAATAATTTATTTATTAAGTTTTATATACTTAATTAATATTTTATATTAAAATTAAACTATATTAGTTTATATACTTAATAAGCAAGCTTTTTTAAAAAATCTTATGCTAGTAAGTTAACTATACTTTTTAAAGCTATATAATTTATTTATATTATAAAGGTTTTTTTTTAATACTACTACTAGTACTTATAGCTTTTTATAATTTTTAAATAGTTTTGCTAGCTTATTACCTATTTAGTTTCTATATTTATAAGGTTTTATAACTAGTAAGCAATTAGTTTTTATATTTTTTTCTAAAGTTATAATAATATTTTTAATATTATTTTTATTAATATATTTATTTTTACTTTAGTATTTAAATAGCCATTTTAGTAATAAATAATAATTGTTAAGATAAAGGCTTTTTTATATTTTTTAATATTTAATTTATTTTAAAAGTTTATTTAAAAATGTAGCTTAGCAAAGTATAACGTTTTAAAATAACTATAATTAACGTAGTAATGTTTATATATTTAGCTATAAAGTTTTTATAAAAGTTTGTAAACTTTAAATATACTTATATACTATATATTAAAGTTAGTGCTTGTTACTATTAAATAATAACAACTTTTTAAAGATTTATTTTTATTTTTTAGTTATAATAATAAACTTTAAAAACTTTTTTTTAGTTTTAAAACCTATATATTATAATAGCTTTATAAACAATTAATATTTTGTTAACTGCTTATAAACTAATTAAAAGTCCTTTTTATATATTTTTTATTTTTTGAAAAATTATAATGTTATTTAAGTAAACTATATAAATATAATTTACTAGCTTAGCTAATACTTTATATATATAAGCTTAAAAGGTTATAAAAGTATTAGTTAGTTTAAAAAGTATAATTATATATTTAAAATGCTTATATCTTGTTTAAAAAACAGTTTTTTATTTATTATTACGTTTAAATTAAATATAATAATAAGCATTTTAAAAGTTTAGCTTTAAAAAAATATTTGCTAACTTTGCTTAGTTATTATTTTTAATATAAAAAGTAAAAGATATTCATTTTTTATAGTTATTTTATTAAAGCTTTTATAATTAATGCAAAGCTTTGTAGTTTTTTTTAATATAAATAAAATTAAAGCTTTTATATTTGCTTTTAAGTATTATATATAGCTTGTTAAAAAAAAAATTTAAAGTACCTTTTAAGCACTTACTATTAGGCCTTTATAGTAAAATAAATTAAACTAAATAGTACTTATACTTTTTTTACTAAGTTTATTATATATTATGCTTTTTTTAGCACTAGTAACGTTTTTGCTAATAGCTTAAAGTATATATACTAAAATGCTTTAAAATATTTAAATAAATTAAATTTTTTTTAATATTAAGCTTATTATTAATTTTAAAAAATAGCAACTTTTTTAAAAAAACTAATACTTATATTTATTAAGTTAGCAATATATGCTGCTTAACTACTAACTATATTTTTAGTAAACCTTTTAAAATTTATTTATTAATATTTGCAATAAAACAAAAAATAAAAGCTATATTTAATAATATATTAACTAACTTATTTTTAGTTATAATATTAAAAGCTTTAATACTTTTTATGTTTTATATATTATATAAAATATTTACTTTTTATAAGTAATTCTTTTAAAGTTTTTATATATAATATTAATTTAAGCTATTATATTTATATTTATAATAACTTTTTTTAATTTTTGCTTATTGCCTAAAAGAATTATAGGTAATACTTAAAATACCTTTATAATAATAAACGCTTTATAAAACTTTAGTAAAATAAATTAAATATATTATATTATTTTAGCTTAGCTTTTAAACTTTTATTTTTAAAGTTTAACTAAGCTATTTAAATATTTTATATTTTACTTTTAAGCTATTTAAATAGTTTTTGCTTAACTTTATTTTACTAGTAATTTAATATTAACTACTTATTTTTTAAGCAATACTTAGCTTTATAGGCTTTTTTATAATAATAGTAGTACTTTATAAAGCTATTTCTAATATATACTAATTTGCTTTAATTTTAAACTATATATTGCTTAAATAAATTATTAATTTTTTTAAAAAACTATTTAAGTGCTTTTAAATTATTTACTAAATCTTTTTACTTTAGTAAGCATTTAATATATTTTTGCTTTTATAGCAGTTTATACTTTTTATTTGCATAGTACTAAGTACTTTATTATTTTTTAGCTTTATAATATATTATTATTATATTATTAAATAATATATCCTAGTATATTAAAACCTTTTTTAAATATTTTTAAAGTTTATACTAATAATTAAAAGCTAGTTAGCTATTATTTTTTAATAATATAGCGCTTTTAAGCTTTTATACTAATACTTGCTAATAAAAAAACCTTTTACGTTTTTTTTTTTGCTAAAGCTTATATAACTATTTTTAAAAGGTTTGCTTAAATAGCTTTAAGTTAACATTTTTTTATTAAATAAACTTTTAAAAGTTATTAAAAGTAGCTTTATTTTTTATATTATTATAATTTAATATATTTTAATGAAAACGCTAATTTATTTACATATTAAATTTAGCTTATATTAAAGCTTATATAATTTATATTAGATTTTTATAGCTAAGCTTTTACTAAATACCTTTTTTTATAGCTATAGTTTAATTTTTAATCTTTATAGCAATAATCTTTTAATTTAGCTATTTATAGTTATATATAAAAGCTTTAGTATTATTTTTATATTATAGCTCTTTTTGCTTAGCAAGTAGCTAAAGTAATTATAAGTTTTAATTTATTATATTAATAATTTAATTTAAAAAATTATTACTTTAGCTTTTTAAACTTGCTTAAAAGCTTTTATAATAAAAACTTTTATATAATAATAATTTAAAGTAAAAAAAATGCTTTTTAACCTTTTAACCTTTTTAAAAAAGTTTTAAATAAGTAATATAGTAAAGCTATTAATAGTATATTTTAAGTTTATATATAAAAAAAAGCTAGCTTTTATATATATTTAAAATAAAGTTTTTAAAAAGGTAAAAATTTAAGTATATTAAATTTAGTTGCTTAAAATTGATTTTTAAGTTTATAATATATTTTTTATATTATTGCTTAAGCTATAAATAAACTAGCTAAAAACTGCTAATAAAAAGTTGCTGCTTAAATTAAAAAATAAGTAAAAAAAATAAGTAGTAAAAAATATTATTAAGTATTAAAAAATTAAAATAAATAAAAATATTTAATAAAATAAAAAAGCTAGCTAGTAAAATATAATATTTAAAAGCTTGCTAAATACTTAATAAATATAAGCTATTTAGTAAACTAGTATAAAAAAAAAGTTAAAAAAATTTATATTAAGTAAAATAATAAATAAAGTAGTTATATTAGCATATAAGTACTAAAAGTTATAAAAGTATAAAACTTAGTTAATAAAAAATAGTAAGCTATTATTAAGTAGTTAATTAAGCTATAATATTATAAAAACTAAAAACTTATATATAAAAACTTATAATAGCTTTAACTAACTTATTAATAATAAAAGTAGCATTATTAAAATAAAAAGTTAGCAAAAAAAGTTAAATAGTAGCTAAAAAAATAAAAATTATATCATAGTATTAAAGTAGCTTTAGCTAAAATTTAATAATATAGTTTAATAATTAATATAAATAAAAGCAATAGTAAAAGTTAAAATAACTTTTTAAATAAAAAGCTTTTAATAAGCTTTGCTAATACTTAAAAAAGTTTTAAAACTTTTATTAGCAAACTGTTTTTAAAAGTTTAACTTTTTATTAATAAGTTTTATAATAAATATATATAACTAGTATAAGTAAGCGTTAAAGTTATTAAAAAAGCTATTTTAATATTTTTAAAAAGGCATAAAAAACTAAGCTTTTTATAAAATATTATAAAAGTTATTAGCTAAAAGCTTTTTTAGCTAATAAAAAATTAATAAAAAATTAATAACTAAGCTAGTAAATAGTTAGTAAAAGTTATAAATAATAAAAAAAGCAATAATAATAGTTAATAAATATTAAATAAAAACTAATTTTTAATAAAAAGCAATATAGTATACTTTTTTTTTATATAGTAAAAAAACTAGCTTTTTTTAAAAGCAACTACTTGCTAAAAAGCTAAACTTACTTTTTTAAATAAAATATATAATAGGTAACATAAGTAATAGTATTATTAAATAAAGTAGCTTTTTTATTATTAGCAAGGTTAGCTTAATAGTTTTGCTAAATAACTTATATATAAACATATATATAAGCAATAAATATTATAATTTTTTAAGCTATGCTTATTAAAGTAAAAAAAAATTATATAATTAATATTTAATAAAAACTATAAGCAATAAGGTAATAAACGTATAGTATAATAACTAATATAATCCTTTTTATAAAAAGCGTAGTTAAAGTTACTAAGTTAACAAAAGTAATAAATATAAAAATTAAAATATATACTTAAAATATAATGCTAGCAAAGCTTTTTATTAAGTATAAAAATAGTTTTTAGCTTATTATTATTAAGGTTATAGTTAAGGTTTAAAATAGTATAGTTTAAAAATAACTAGTTAAAATTTATATTAAAAATATAAAAGTATATAAAGTTAAAGTAAAAAAACTTTAAAGGTAGCATTATAGCAACTACTTAGTAAAAAATTAATTAAAATAAGCAATACTAAAAAAAATAAATTTAAAAGTAAAGTTATAAAATAAAATAAAAATAAAGTAAATTAATAAAAACTAAAAGCATAAGCAAAAGTATAGTAATAAGCTATAAAAAAGTAATTTAATTAAATAAAATTAAAAGTAGGCCTAACTAGTAAATATACTTATAAATAATAAAATTGCTAAAAACTAGCAACTTAAAAAAAAGGGCAATATAACAAAGCACTTGCTTATAAGATTTACTAGCTATACTATAAGTACATAAATTATATAAAAGCTAAACCTACGTTAACTATTAGCTATAGTTTAGCTAGTTATACTTTTTTTATCTTTTTAGCTAGTTTAGTTACTTACTTAATTAACTAAATAAAAGTTATTTAATATACTTAGTTTTTAAAATTGCTAGCAATATTACCTTGCAACTACTTTATTGCTTAAACCCTTATACTTATAAAACCTACTAGCTGCGCTATAAGTGCACGGACTATATATAGGCTAAACTTAGGCTAACTAACAGCTAAAGTTTAGCTAGTTATACTTTTTTTAATTTTTTTAGGTAGTTTAGTTATTTACTTAGCTAACTAAATAAAAGTTATTTAATATATTTAGTTTTTAAGATTGCTAGAATTATTATTTTATAACTACTTTATTGCTTTAATTTGTATAGTTTTTTATTTTTATATTTTTAACTTATAATATAATATTTAGTAAAAAGATTTAAACTAGAAACTAGGCATAGTTTATAATTACTAAGTAAATAACTAGCAACTATATAAATAGACTTAATAAACCTAATATTAAAAGAAAAGCAATAAGAATTAATAAAACTAGCTAATAGTTAAGCTAAATTTATAAATAGCTAAAAATAAAAAAGTAATAATAAATATAAAAAAAGAAAAAACTTAATAGTAAACCAAAAAAATTAAAATAAAAAGTATTACTTATTAAAGTAGTTAATTAGCTACTAAATAGTAGCTAATTAAAAAGTTAAAAAGTTAAAAAGCATTTGTTTTACTTTAAACTATTATTATATAAAGGTTTTTATTATAAAAGCTTTTAAGCAAGTTTAAAAAGCTAAAGTAATAATTTTTTAAATTAAATTATTAACATAATAAATTAAAACTTATAATTATTTTAGCTATTTACTAAGTAAAAAAAGCTATAATATAAAAATAGTACTAAAACTTTTATTTATAACTATAAGTAGTTAAAATAAAATACTACTACTATAAAGATTAAAAATTAAATTATAGCTATAAAAAGAAGTAATTAGCAAAACCTTAGCTATAAAAATTTAATATAAATTATATGAGCTTTAATATAAGCTAAGTTTAATATTTAAATAAATTAGCATTTTTATTAAAATGTATTAAATTATAATAACTTAAAAAATAAAGCTACTTTAAATAACTTTTAAAGGTTTATTTAGGAAAAAAAGTTAATTTAAAGCTATATAAGTAAACTTTTTAAAAGTAATTATATAAGCTTTAATAATAAAAAAAGAAAAACTTAATAAAATAAATTTTTAGCAAGTATTAGTATAAAAGCTTAAAAATCTTATATTATTAAAAATTAATAGCTAACTGTTAGCTTTTAACTATTAACAAATTTTTTTAAAAAAACTAAAAAAGTTTTAATATAATAGTATATATTATTTAATAATATAATAATAATATATAATAAACTTAGAAAATAATAAAGCACTTAGTATTATATTAATAAAAAGTATAAACTATTATAAAAGTAAAAATATACTAAACGCTTATTAAAGAAAGAAAATTAGTAAATAATTTAAAAGCGCTTAAATAGTTTAAAAAAAACTAATAACTTATTTAAATAATAAATAAATTAAAATTAAAATAAATTAGTATATACTAATAATAGCTTTATAAAGTACTACTATTATAGTAAAAAAGGCTATATAGCTAAATATTGCTAAAGAAATAAGCAATTAGTATTAAACTGCTAATTAAGCAAAGTTAAGTAAAAATTATTTAAATAGCTTAAAAGTAAAGTATAAAATATTTAAGTAGCTTAATTAAGCTTTAAAAATAAAAGGTAAAAATTTAAGCTAAAGTAAAATAATATATTTAATTTATTTTAGTAACGTTTTATAAAGCATTTAATATTATAAAGCCCTTTTTAAGCAACAAGTATAGTTTTTTAAGCAAGAAGCAAAAGTTAAAAAAGTTATTATAAATATAAATATAAAAGCTTAAATTAATATTATATATAAAAACTTTTAAAAACGTACTTATAAAAAGTCAATATTTTACTACTTTTATTAATAAAACTAAATAAAAAGCTAATAAAGTACTAAGCAGCCTATATAGCTAGTGTTTAAACAATTAACGCTTAAAAAATTAAATAAACTTTTAAGTAAATATTTTATATAATATATAAAAAGTAAAAAGTATTAAAGCTTTTAATATTATAACTAAAAATAGGTTAGTTAAGTATATTATTAAATATAGCTTTTATTTAATAGTTTTATAGCAAATATTAAAAAATAAATTTTAAAAACTTTATTAAAAATATAGTTAATAGCTAAACAAAATATATTGCCAACTTAATAAGTATAACTATTAATTTTAAAAAAGTTGCAATTTTTTAAAATTAATAATAAGCTTAATACCTAAAATAAAATTTATTTATTTAAATATTTTAAAGCGTTTTAGCATCTATACCTTAAGCTATTAATAAAAAGGTTACTAGTGCTAAAAAATGTAAAATATAATAAACTTAATAAAATAGTATAAGTACTATTTAGTTTAATTTATCTTACTATAAAGGCTTAGTAGCAAGTATTTAAAAAGTACTTTAAAAAACGTTTAAATAAGCTATATATAGTACTTAAAAGCAAACGCAAAAGCTTTTATTTTATTTACACAAAAGAAAAATAAAACTATAAAGCTTTATATTAATTATAAAAGCTTAAATAAAGTAATTATAAAAAATAAGTATTTTTTACTTTTAATATAAAAAGTAATAAATAAGCTAAGATTAAAAAAAAATTAAAGCTAAACTTTTAAAATGCTTACTATTATATTTAAACTAAGTATAGTAATAAGTAAAAAACTACTTTTTAAATAAATATAAGCATTTTAAATATATAGTTATATTTTTTAAACTAATTAATACTTTTATAACTTTTTAGGCCTATATATATAAAGCACTAGCTAAGCTTGTAAATTATATTTATATAACTTATTTAAATAATATTATAGTTTGTTTACAATATAAAAAAATATAAAAAGCACTTTAATTAATTTATAAGTAGTTAATAAAATATTGACTATTTACTAAGCTGTTAAAGTACAAGTTTTTAAAACTATAATAAAAATTTTAAAGTTTATAATTATAATTAAAAAAACAAAAATAAGCATTTAAAAGGTTGCTGCTATTTAAAAGTAAAAGATATTAAGTTTAATATATAATATATAAATATTTTTAAAGTTTATAAGCTTTTACTTTTATAAAAAGTTTGTAGCTAAATATATAAACCTTATTATGCTAATTATAGCTATTTTAAAAAGTTATACTTTATTAAACTATATTTTTAAACAAACTTTAAAAGTAAATTAAATATTTAAAAATATAAAAAAGCTTTTATATTAATAACTACTTTTTACTAAAATAGCTATTTAAATATTAAAATAAAAATAAATATATAAATAAAGCCAATACTAAAAATATTATTATAGCTTTATAAAAACAATATAAAAACTAGTTATTTACCACTTATAAAAGCTTATAAACATAAAAACTAAATAAATAATAAGCTAGTAAAAGCTTATAATAATTATAAAAAATTATAAATATTAGCAATAGTATTTTTATAAAAAATAAAACTTTAATAATATAAATAAATTATATAGGTTTAAAAAGCGTAGTTAACTTACTAGCGCAAGACTTTTTAAAAAAGCTTACTTTCTAAGCCTATAAGTTAGTATAGTTTAATGTTAATAAAGAATATTAATTAAGAATATAAAACTTAATAAATAAATTATTAAAAAACTAGATTAAATAGCTAAAAGGATTTAGTATAAAAATATAATACTAATATTAAAAAAAAGCTTTAACTAGTTAGTAAGCTGCTATAAAAAATATAGTAATTATTAGCAAAATTTTTATTTTAAAGAAAAAAAAAGTACTAGGTTATGCTATTAAAATAGCTTAAAAGGCTTTATTAAATTTATATTTATTAGCTTATTTAATAATAAAAGTATAAATTACAAACTTATAACTATATAAATTACTAAACTTTTACTATATAATTATAAATAATTTTTAAAAGTAAAAAAGTAAAAGCTATTAATATATATGCTTAACTTATATATTATATACTATATAAATAGTAATAAAAACTAATTTAGCAAAAGCTACTATTAAAAGTATAAAAACTACTTTTTTATAAACAAAGCTAAAGCTATTAATAATTTATAACTAATATATTTTATATGCTAAAGCTAAAAAATTAGCTTAAAGCAAAATAGCTTTTAATTAGCAGCTTTTATATAATTTTATAAAAGTAATTTATAAAGTATAAGCTAAAAACTTTATTTTTATAAAACTTATAAAAGTTATATGCTATAAAGCTAAAGTATATAAAAAGTATTATATTAATAGTAAACAATAGCTAAGAACTTTAGCTTAAAAAGCTTTAGTAAACTAACTAATATACTAGTACTATAATAACTTTAAGGCTAGATATATAAAAAACAAAATAATTAAATTATTATAATATAAGTTTTTATTAAAAAAGTTTAACATAAAATATTTAAAAATACATTGCTAGCTATATATAAAATAAAAGCGCTTAAAAACTAAAGTATAAGCTTTATAAACAGCCTTAGTTATTATTTTTATTATAGCAGCCTTTTTAGAAAATTAGCTTAAATTTTATTATAAAATTATTTCTAGATATAAAAGTAAATAATAACGTTTATAATTTACTTTTAATTATTATAAACTAGTTTATAAAAATAATATTATTTATTTTATAAAAAAATACTTAACACTACTAAGCTTATAGTAATTATATATTAAAAAGTAAATTATGAATATAAGTTTTTTAAAAAATTATAGGTAATAAAAATAAACTTATTATAAATAAATTTTTAAAAAGGTTTTATAAAGTATAGAAAATATATTAACAGCTATTTATAATATAGTACTTTTAAATAAATAGCTAAATAAAATAATACAATTAAACTTTTAAAAAATATTTTTATTCTTTTATTATTAATAAAATAAATAGCTAAGTTAAAGTACTAATAAAAGCTAAGTTTATATATAATAACAGCTAATATTTTATTATAAGCTATTTATTATTTAGAACGCTATATAGGTATTATTTAAAAATTATTACGTATATATTAAAGTAGCTTTAACTTAATATTTAAAAAGTAAAAAAACAGCTATAATATATAAAAGCTATATACTATATAGTTTATAAGCAATAAATGCACACTATAAAAATAATATAAAAGTATTATAATAAGTATTATATATTAAAAAAGCTCTAAGTAAATAATATAATAAACCTGTTAAAGTATACTTTAAATTTAAATATAGAAAAGCTAGCTTTTCTATATATTTAAATTAAAGTTATTTAAAAATAAAAACTTAAATATATTAATTTAAATTTTTTAAAATTTATTTTTAAGTTTATAATATATTTTTTAAATTATTATTTAAATTATAAATAAATTAGTTTAAACAATATTATTTACGTAATATTATCTAAGTTAAAAATAAAAATAAAAAATAAAAAATAAAAAATAAATAATATTGTTTAGTATAAAAGAAATAAAAAAATAAAAATACTTAATAAAATAAAGAAACTAGTAAATAAAATATAATACTTAAAAGCTAGCTAAATATGTAATAAATATAAGCTATTTACTAAACTAATATATAAAAAGGTTAAAAAAGTTTATATTAATAATATAAAAAAAAGTTAAAAAGGTTTATACTAAGTAAACTAATAAATAAAGTAATTATATTAGTATATAAGCATTAAACTATAAAATATATACTTAATTAAGAAAAAAATAATAAGTTATTGTTAAGTTATAGTACATTTAAAAAAAAACAAAGCTTAAATATAAAAAACTAATTTAACTTAAAAGTATAGTTAAACTATTAACATATAAAGTAATATTATTAAGTAAAGAGTAAATAATTAAAAGCTAAATAATAGCTAAAAAGTAAATATATAAAGTATTTTTAAAATAACTATAGTATTAAGTCAATATGCTAATATAATAAAAAATATAAATAAAGCTATAAGCTATTATAAAGTAAATACAAAAAATTTAATAGTTATTACTAATATTTAAAATAGTATAAAAGCTTTTTTTTGTAACTAGTAATATAATTTAGCTTTAACTTAGTAGCGTTTATAATTAATAAGTTTAACTAAGCTATATATATATAAGTTGCTTAAAATAGCGGTTTTTAATATAGCGCTAAGTAAAAAACTTTTATTACTTTTTTATTAATTTAACAGAAATTGTAAAGTTTTAATTATTATAGTAGTACTAAAAAAATTTAATATAAAAACAAGTTGCTAAATAACTAGTAATATATAAATATTTTATAAAAAATAATTATTATAAAATAATAAAAATAAGTAAGCTTATAAAAAAGTAGGTTAAAAAAGATTTTTTTATAAAAATTTATAATTTTTTTTAATTAACTACTTTTTAAAAAGCCAAGGTAATATTTTTAAAATAAAAAATAGAATAGGTAATTTTAATTATAAAACAGTTATAAAATATAATATTTATATTATTAACGTAAATCCTTTTATATGCTATAAGCTTACTATTAACTAGCTAATAAAAGTTAATTATATATTAAATAATCACTTAAGCTATACTTTTAAAAATATTAAATCTTTTAAAAAACTAATATTAAAATTAATAGCTTTATAAAAATAATATAGGAAGTTTATAAAGTAATAAGCAGAATAGTTTTAATTATAAGCTATATAGTTAATAAAGTTAAAAATATAAGAGTAATAAATTTACAAATTATTATATACTATAAAAACATAGTTAATATAAAATTTTTAGCTAAATATAATAAGCACTATAGCTTAGCTAGGCTTTTTATAAAAAAAGTTTAGTATATAATAATTAAAGAATAATTAACTTAAAATAATATTAAAATAATATATATATATATATATATAAAAGCAAAATATAATAGTTAAAAAGCAGTATAATAGTAATTTATTAGTAAAAAAAAGAATTTTAATATTAAACTTAAAAGTAAAAAGTTAAAAAAGTAAGCAAAGCTAGTAGAAATTAATTAGTTAATAAAAGGTTAGCTTTTTAAATATAAAAAAATAATTTAATTAAAAAAATTAAAAGTAGTTTTAATTAGTAAATATACTTATAAATATTAAAGTTATTAAAAACTAGCAACTTAAAAAAAAGCAGTATAATAAAATACTTAGTTAAAAAACTTACTTACTAAGCTATTTATATATAAACTTTATATAATAGGGCACCTAGCTAAAAAACCTATCTACTAAGCTATTTGCATACAAACTACTTATTAGCTAAAGCTATGCTAACTAATAGCTAAGGCTTTGCTAGTTATATTTTTTTTAATTTTTTTAGCTAGTTTAGTTACTTACTTAGCTAACTAAATAAAAGTTATTTAATATACTTAGTTTTTAAAATTGCTAGCAATATTACTTTATAACTACTTTATTATTTAAACTTTTATACTTTTTTATTTTTA